>PVJA010002269.1:72368-109788 GCA_004027025.1 Myocastor coypus | reverse complement strand
GGAGGGAGGGATGCACTGGTTGGCTACGCCAAAGGTTTCTGTTGCTTTGATCCTAGAGTATGACCATTTTCCAAGTCTGCATTTGGGACTTCAGAGTCAATATCCTTAATCCTTTAGGGTTTATAAGAAGAGACAGATGGCCTTAGCATGTTTAAGCAGCTCCCAGCAAAATATTGTATCCAAGGGATATTAACCAATGCTGGTAAATGAAGGAGAGAAGGAGTTCTGTATTTATGAAATAAAACATAAAAAAGCATCTCTATCCTAGAGTGGTGCAGACTCACACTAACAGAAAGACAGAGGTACTGCAGAGAACCTCAGTCACACATAGTTGTTCTTATTTCCAGGTACTGGAATAGGAATGGAGAGCATGTTAGCACTCATTAATTTGAGGAGAATGGAACCAGACCCTGAGACTTCATGACAGGTTTGCTCCTTTGTTTAGTTATTGTTTATGTCACTCTTCTTTGGATGCCTGTTGTCCTTTTATCAGTCTATCCCATCGTTTTAAACTCTCTAAGTTTGATACGCAGAGAGAGTTCTCTAAGACTTTTGCTAAAATCAGTAACTTGGAAATGATTCTACTTCTTTGTGGAAAAAATATTTGATAATTTCCTGAGCATTTTTTATTTGACAAATCTGAAAGACTTATGACAGAGCAAAGTAGTAACATTTTTAAAAATGGATAGAGTGCAAACTTCTCAACATGACTGAGACTCATAGGCAGAATTCTGAGGAAAAAGTTCTCATTCTGTCCACAAGCATATGTGAGAATATTCTTCCTTCATTCAGAAAGGTGTTTGCAGGGTAGTATTTATTTTCCACTTAGATGAATGCCCAGTTGAACAAACTTCTGGCACATTTATAAAGCTAACTACAAAATTAGAACAAGAATAGGACCATTTGCATCTGAATATTCAAAAGCAGCTAGAAATAATAAAACAGAAGCTAAGGATGGATGGTGGTGACTGGGTTTGTTTGCTGATGGGTTGCGGCTACAGAATAGTGTGTTTCCCCAAGAAGGAAATTCTCTTAATTCTTTTCATTCAGACCTGCTCATGTTTTGGAAAGATTCTAACTGGGATTCATCTGAGAGAACTAATGAAGGGTGTTGTTTGAGTTCACGAGTGTTAGAAAAATCAGACGACAGATCAGTTCGGAACTTAGTTGCCTTTAACTTTGAAATTATATTTGATAAGCTGATTTATACTCAAAGAATGATGTAGAGTTAGTTCTCCTTCCACTCCTTAGAGTGAATCTACAACATATCACTTGTAATTGGAGGCCTAAAACATCTTTTTTTTTTACCTCTCCCCAAATCTGGTACCTTTAGCAGCACCATTATATTCCTTATTTTACTGTAATAGAGCAATGGAACATCTGAGAAATAAGTTTACTGATAGGTATAGAACATTTCTCTGTTAGATGAAAATATTTGCTTCTCACTTTCCATATACAGAAGGAATACTGTGTCTCTGGAGTGTAGGAGGATAATTAACCAATTTTAAAGAAATAAACTGGGGGCTGGGGATATAGCTCAGTGGCACAGATGCCTCCCTGGCAAGCACAAGGTCCTCAGTTTTATCTCTGGTATAAAGAATAAATAAAGTAAACACAAATTGGGGGCTGGGGAGATAGGTCCGTGGCACAAGTGCCTGCCTGGCAAGTGCAAGGTTGTGAGTTTGAACCCTGGTCCAGCAAAAAAACAAAAGAAAAATAAATTTTAAAAAATGGGGAATGGAAAGAAATGCCTAAAATTATTAGAGCTTAAGAACAACTATTGAAAACATTAACCATTTGTGTAGGCTTTCCATTTGACAGCGCTTTCCATGTATCATCTGGTTCACTCATTCACTTCCTCATTTAAGACATAATTCAATCATAAGAGGTGATCACAAACTGCAGTCAATGTCTAAACTAAAAACAAAATCTTATGCAGTGAATACACCTTGCCAAGAATGAGGGGATGAGTGTGTATAAAGCATATAAAGCAAGGAAAATGCTTTGAATATTTTGAAGGGTATTAATGGCATTGTATATTTTATTATATTTTGTTTTAATTTTTCAAATCATTTATTTATTTACTTACTTGTTCGGTACTGGATCTTGCTACACAGTTTGGTCTGGTAGTGATCCTCTTGTCTCAGAGTCCCTAGTGCTAGGATTACAGGTATGTGCCACCATACCCAGGTTTGGTGGCTGCATGGTGGCACAAGGGGATGGTATGTGGTACCCGGGATCGAACCTGGGTCTTAAAAAAATAAGTAAGCAACGACATGTCCTCTTCTGACTTGATCACTGAATCTGGTACTTTGTGAAACTATGGGGTTTTCACAACATCAAAATAAGTAAAATAAAAAGAAATAAAGAGATCGTTCAAACAAAATATTAAATACATGTAAAGTTTATGCAGAATGCATTACCAATTCATCATTTTGCAAATGTTTTCAGGGAGTCATTTTTCATTTCCATTTGTTCATTCATTCTGGTTTTGGACACACTGCGTTTAAGTGACCAACCAGGATGGTCTGTGTGTGGTTGTCCCCCCGAGGGCCTCATGCAGTCCTTGGGGCTCAGTTCTAGAGTTAGTGATTAATCCATACTCCAAAGTTAGTATTATGGGACTGAGCACTGCTGGGATTGTGGGTGTGAGTCTACACACACCCTGGGGCTGATAGCCGGAAGGTGATATAAGTTACAGAGCGACCTCCTGAAAATTTGATCCCCAGGTCCGTTTCAAAACACCCTTCAATATTATGGACAAAAGTACTTCTCTCTTTGAGAAATAAAGTTAAGTACCATTTCTGTTTTCATGCTACTTGTTATGGTTTATGTCTAGTTGTCCCCCACAAAGCCTCATGTAGTCATTGGGTGGGGACTTCTATAGATTGAGACTTGACTCATGAGTCACTGGGATTATGTGTTTTAGTACTGATGGGATTATCGGTCTGAGTAGGGCTGGGACTATGGGTGTGGTCTAGGGTGGATATCCTAAGGCAGAGAGCCTGATAGGAATATAAAGAGAGACAGAGAGACAGACTAGAGCTGTTGCTCTCTGCTGCCCTGTTTGGTTGGCTACCTCTGCCACCATTTTGTTGCTGTTCCACCGCCATGAATGGATGCTCTCTGCCCTGTTCCACTCAGCCTTGGGCCAGCCGAATAAGGACTGAAACCTCCACGAACTGTGAGCTAAATAAACCTTTCCTTCCTTCATTTTGAGTGTTAGGTATTTGTCCCAGCAACGAGTAAAAATTAACTAAGACACTACTTAACAACAAAAACTCTAAAATAGTGGCGCTATTTGTATTATCTATTTCCTCTTTGTTTTACACCAGTATGTTTGCAAGGGGCCACAAAAGAATATTACACTAAAATACCATGTTTCTACAAGAATTTCTCAGATATGATATTAACTGCAAACTTTTTATTTCTTTCTGGGTCAAGATTGAAGACCTGCAATACAAAAGGCTGGCCAGTTATAAATCTCGTCAACATTGTGCTAGTGACAGATTTTATATTACGTAAAAAATAAAATTTAAAAAGAGCTTCAGAGGGCCAGCCAAATAGCTCAGCAGATTAAAGTGCCTGCAAGCAGGCACAGGGGCTGGGAGTTTGATACCCAGGCCTGCCATGCCAGCCCCACTGCTGCGGCACTCTGAGATGGCAATTAAGACTGGGCATAGTGGTGCACACCTGTATCCCAGCTCTTGAGAGGCTGTAAACAGGCAGATCACTATGAGTCTGATCTAGTAGTGAGACTCTGAGCACCCTGTAGACCCTTCCCTAAAATACAAAAAAAGAAAAAAAAAAAAAAACACAGAGAAGAAAACCATCTAAAAAACAGCTTCAGAACATTTCAAAAGTATCAACTGAACATGAACAGATACAAACAGAAAGAGATAGATATCCTTTTAGCTATAACTTATATATTCAAAATGTCCTGCCCTTTCATCAAGAAAAATTAGAATTTGTCATGGATCTGTGAAAAACAAATTCATAAAAATCAAATGCAATATGTTTTGCTTATATCAACTGGTAAAACTATTGCAGCTTTTCTTATAATAGTTCATTTGCTCTGACATGATTGTGAATATCTGAGCAAAATGTCAAGAGGAACTATAAATTGGAATAAGAGATAAAAATTCTTCAGGTAAATTGTTTTCACTATAGAGACATAGGAATCAATTACTTATTATTCATGAAAATGTTAGCACTACTAATTTATCCAGGGGCTTTCATCTTTTCTCATTGATTCACCTGCAGGGCATGCCTCTACTGTAAACATCAAGGTACATTATTATTATTGCCTGCACTACCTGCTAATAATTGGAGACTGCAGTTGTGCTGCCAGTGACATGTTTAATCTGCTTTTGATTAAACTAAGCCTTCAATTATTCTTGGGTAATATTTCCTTGAGTCCATCTTTGAATATGAGGAGCAGCCACTTTGCTCTTCCTTCTCTCGTGCACTTTAAGTGAGTCCTTGTCTTGTAACATGGTAGGAGCCTTGTAGGGATTGCATCATGGTGAGTTTTGCAGCTATCAGAGCTTCCTGCCCAGAATAGGCAGGGACGGGACAGGTATTTCCCTTCAACAGGACAGCCCCTGGCCAGAATATCTAATTTCTGAACTTGCAGCAGCCACCAAAACCGCTAGTACCAAACATGACAGCTTGTGGCAGGACTGGACTCTTGCTCAGTGCAAATAATCATTAGCTGTTAATCACCTTCAATCCCTGTGAGCGAGGCAGAGATCGGTCTCTTGACTTAAATGTTTCAGGGTATGTTTAGAAGCCAGGCATTCTGCTCTAATACATGAGGCTGGAGGTTTGAGAATTCGTTTCTTTGTTATAGATGCAATGTTCGGCCATCTTTTTGTCTTTCTTTCTTTCTTTCTTTCTTTCTTTCTTTCTTTCTTTCTTTCTTTCTTTTCTTTGTGGTACCAGGGATTGAGCTCAGGACCTGGTGCTTCCCAGGCAGGCACTTCAGATGCAGTTTTCTGAACAAATAGTATGTGCTATTAGGGTCTCAGTTTACTTGATCTAAATATTAACATTTTATTTAATGCAGTAATATATATATATATATATATATACATATATATATGTATATATATATATATATATATATATATTAGAGCCATCATATTGCCTATGAGTTTTGCTTTCATTTTGAAAGCTTTTGAAAATATTGCTTTATTTTTCTTTCTACCGTAATACAGATGGTGAGTTCTAGTCGTATAAGTAAGTCTCCACATAGTAGGTGTTTTAGTTACTTTTCTCTCATTGCTGGGACAAAATGTCTAACAGCCTAAATTAAGGAAGAAGGGTTTATTTAGCTCACAGTTTGTGGAAGTTTCAGTCCGTACTTGGCTGGTGCCACATGGCAGAAGGCAGCAGTTGGTGGTGGCAGGAAACAGTCAAGAGCAAAGGCAAAAGGGAGGAGCAGCAGCCGCAGTGGTAGAGGCCAGCCACAGCGGCAGAGGCCAGCTTCTCGCTTTTCCTTATATCACCTTCAGGCTATCAGCCCCAGGGTGTGTATAGACTCACACCCACAATCCCAGCAGTGTTAAGTCCCATAATACTAACGTTGTAGTATGGATTAATCACCAACTCTAGAACTGAGCCCCAAGGACTGCATGGGGCCTTGCGGGGGACAACCACACACAGACCATCCTGGTTGGTCACTTAAACGCAGTGTGTCCAAAACCAAAATGAATGAACAAATGGAAATGAAAAATGACTCCCTGAAAACATTTGCAAAATGATGAATTGGTAATGCATTCTGCATAAACTTTACATGTATTTAATATTTTGTTTGAACGATCTCTTTGTTTCATTTCTTTTTTATTTTATTTATTTTTTTAATCTCGTTATTTTAAAGGAGAGTTGGGTTATCTGGCAAGTGCAAGGGCCTGAGTTCAATCCCCAGTTCTGCAAATAAATAAATAAATAAATTTTAAAAAGGAGAGTTGAGAATTGAAAATCTACCTAGAATTATTAAGGCTTAAAAGTAGCTGTGTGAAACATTGACCATGTACATGGACTTAGCTTTGATGTTTCCAGTGAGTTGCTTGAATTACTTCATTCACTCATTTGTTTAATACTCATAAAGTGTCACATTTGTAGGCCACACTGGATTAGTTTTCAGTGCTCTAGTCTGTAATTGGGTACTATCCACATTTGAGAGAACGTGTATATTTGTGTCTGAATTATAGCATTAGAGGATGCTTTAAATGCTACACTTCTGGTATAGCTTTTTTTTGTTTGTTTGTTTTTTGGGGTTTTTTTTTTAAGAATTTTTTATTTTATTTATTTTTTTCTTGTTTCAGAACCTTTATTTGTGTATTCACTCATTCTTATGGCCGGCTCAGCCTGCCCCGAGGGCAGGGCTGGCGCAGCATGTGGTGCCGGGGATCAAACCGCGGTCCCTGAAGCCGCCCAAGCTTTCCCAAGCAGGCGCTTTAGACCACTGAGCCATCCCACCAGGCCCCTGGTATAGCTTTGGAATGAGCAACTGCTTAGTGTCTCCTGTTACAGGCGGCGAGGCAAAGCCCTGAATTCCACTGATAGCATTTAGTATGTACCGGTTGCTTGTCAGCTTCCCAAAGAGTTGCTTACATAAACCCCTTGAAGATGAGCATTTATTCCCCCTGTACAGTCGTGACCCACATCACTGCCACCCTACTTGTCAACAGACGATAGATGGAAAAACATGAAATAGAAATAGCAAATGCTGCTCATATGTTTTCCAAAATGGAATTTTATCTTCAGATACCTCTCCATTATTAAAATTCCCTTCTAAATATCAATGGGCCAGTAGAAATCATAAATGGGATAAATTTAACAGTTTTTAATATTAGGCGAAAGATAGTCCAAACCAAATAAAACTGGAAGGGGTTGGAAATTTGTCTGGTTCTGTTTGGAACGATAGCTCAGGGAGATTTAGCAGCGAGAAATGGGAAATTCTTAGGCTTTACAGAATTGAATTCAAAGACAATGATATTCTTGGATGAGGATAAGGTTTAGAATTTTTATGGTAACATTAAGTGTGTGTTCTCAGCTTGAAATGTTTTATTCTAATTGGCTCAACTAAGTTTTAACTTTTTTATCAACTGAGTAAACTCTTCTTATGACAAGAAGATGCTTAATATAGTTGTAAAAACTTGTATTTATTGGGTGTCTGCCATGTCCCAAGAATTCGACTAGGTACTTTCACATACATTATCTCATTTTCACAAAGACACAGTCCAAATTGATGGAAAAATTAAAAGCCAAATGCATATGTATTTCAATTCTTATGAAGCATGGGTCGGTCTGGTTCTTGCCAAAATTCTAAGTGTTTTTCTTTGGGTTTTCCAGCATTCTTTTTTTGTATGTCTTTTCCTAAATCATTGCCCCACGAATACCTGCTCTAAACAAAGTATGGCCCTTTGCATCTTATGAACATTTAGGCAATATTTCAGACAATAATGTCTAATAAATTTTAATATTAATACATAAATAAAAATGAATTTTAATATTAATACATAAATAAAAGCAATATGTTACATTATGATGAAGCCCTAAGTGCTCCCTAGTACACTAAAATCTGGTTGTCTAATATCCTGAATGAGAACCACAGATGCTAATCAAACTGAGGTAGTTGGGCTGAGAGTTATGGGCAAAAAGGTAGAACACTGATCTTGGAGAAGTTCTAAGAAGGTGCTTTACCTACTTACAGATCTAGGACGAAAAGTATAAAGTGTGTGCCTACATAATTGGCAAATCAAAGAGCACAAATGTTATTAGTATCCTTTTTGCTTCCATGGACTTTATGGAATCCTAATTGTGTGTGTGTGTGTGTGTGTGTGTGTGTGTGTGTGTACCCATGTCTACCCATCTGAGTTTCCACATTTGTGCATGTATATGTATGGGATTCATCACCAAAAATACATACAAAATGCAGAAGATGATGGCACTTGTCACTGCACGATAATATCTGACAAATCAGAATCAGAAATTTCATTAAGTTCACATCCTTCAGTGGATAAATCTGCACCTGATTTATTCAAAGGAGGCTAGAAATACCAACGAAGTGATTCTAGATTAATTTACACGTGAAAAATGAAGGAGATGTCTAGATGAAGTCGTAGCTAGGCAGGAGATGGAAAGAACAAAGAGGAAAAATCACCCTTAAGGTGCAAGTGCCCAGCCAGGAGTATGTTATGCGGGCCATAAAATGTCCAAGGTGTAAGTCATGAGTCTAACTGATAATTAGCCTGTTCACAGATCTCACTGCCTGAACTGATGCGGACTGGGACACCTACTCTTTGAAGAGAGATATATCTTTACCTACCAAGATTCTTTTTCTAGAATCAACACTCTAAACCAGTTCAATTAAAAGAAACTGGCAGTGCATGCCTGGTGAGAACAAATAGAAGTTTTCATACCATATGGGCTACAGGTGAGGTAATGGGCTGTTGGCTTCTTGGGACAGGATGAGCCACCTGGTAGTGCTGGGTTCATTGCTGAGAGAACACCGAACACCTGCCAGGGCCACAGTCAACAGTCATTAAACCTCGTTTTCTACTCCAGATCTCTGAGGTTGACTTCAGGCCTCCCTGTTTGCAGCGGCCTTATTGTTCCGTCCTGAATATATGATGTGACTTGAGAAGCTTCTCTCAGCATTGGAACAATAGAACTTTTTAAGGATTGTCTTTTGTTCTATAGAGGTGGGCATTTTTCCCAGCTGGCTTTTACTTGCCTCTTGAGAAATTGAATCCTGTTTTGGTTTTGTATAGATCACTCCATTGCTCTTATTAATTATCACTATGTATTGCTTATGGATATGATGCAATCATTATTTGACCACTAGCAACTTCCTTACCTGATTTTGACCATCTCTCACCCACAGGGCCACAGATATCCTAGGAGAAAAAAGGGGCAGCTTTCAATGAGCACTTTGGTGGCATACAGTTAGTGAGCTGCTCATATTTTCTGTGCATTATTTTGGATATCTTCAGTCTTGTTGTCAGCTTTTCTGCAGCATGTAATTTTTTTTTTTTTTGCATCTTTTAAATTTCACTTCATACCATTACACCTGGAAAGAAAATACCAACCATTTTCAAGTAATGAAGTGTGATGATTTTATTTATTTATTTATTTATTTATTTATTTATTTATTTATTTATTTATTTATTTATTTATGGAACCGGGGATCAAACTCAGGACCTTGCACTTGCCAGGAAGGCTCTCGTGCCTCTGAGCTATCTCTCTGGCCCTCAAGTGTGATGATTTCATTGCTAGCTTATTATATAGTAAAACCCAGAATTTCCATGTGTTTTATTCTAGAATTTAGTCTGTGAGAGATGTGATCACAGATATTTAAAGTTTTGTGGCAAACTTAATGAAATCTCATGATAATTTTGGCGATACACTATTAAAACTCACTGTGGTATAATTGAAACCCAACATCCTGCTTGTAATTGAGGTTGGGAAAATTAGGGCTGTAACATCAACAGCTGCAACCACTTTATGAAAATGTTAAGACAGTTAGCAAAGCCAAAACAGAGATGCCTGTTTGTAAATTATGTATTTACACACAGACATACACACATTTGGAGCAGATGAGAGTTTGTGGAGCTGTACAGAAGTAAAACCCACATTTTTCTTATCATTGAGTCTTATTCACCCATGACCACCTGGTCTACCTTCCTTTCCCTTCCTTTTACCCACCCACCACTGAGATTCTCCTCTCTGATTGGTTAATTCCTCCAGCTACTAATATTTCCTTGGACACCAGTAGTCTTGCTCTGTCCTGATCATCTGTCTCAGAGATCCTTTCGCCTTCCTTTAAATCACAAGCATCCTACAGAGTTGTGGACTAGCAGTGGTTCTCCTTATGCTTCAGTGGAAATGCTAGGCACAGAACTAGCCCTCGGAAGCACTCTTCTCTATTACTTTTCCATCCCTGCTATACAACTTACCCCTGAATTTCCCATCTACAGGTGCAAGGCTCTTCACATCCTGTCTAGTGCTTCTATCAGCAGAGCCTGCTCTCTATCTACTTCCCAAGGTGTGTGTGGGAAGGCACATTTACTTTTCTTCTTTTCTCCTTTTTCCTGTCCCAATAATACTCTTCTGTTATTTACTCAATGAAAAGCATGAGTAACATACTTGCATTACTCATTTGTTTATTTACTTATGTATTTATTTTTAGGTTTATTTAATTGTTACTGGGTCTCACTGTGCAGCTTGGACTCATGGTGATCTTCCTGTCTCAGACTCTACAGGGCTGGGATTACAAGCATGTGTCACCCTGCCTGATTTCAGTGGCTGGCACAGCAAATGTCTGGCATGGCATGTGGTGCAGGGATCAAACCCAGATCCTTGCACTTGCCAGGCAGCCACTTAGGCCACAAGCTATTTCCCCAGGCCACATTGCATCATTTAACATTGTAGGATTCTGCAAAGTTGGTGCTATTATCCCCATTCATGGATGGTCTGAAAAGTGTGTAAGTGAACAGAAATGTGCTCAGATCAGTATATTTCCAGAACAAAACTCAGATTTAAAGTGCTGGTTTCTTACATTGAATATTTTTTTCATATATGTGCTGACCACTTATATATTTTCTTGAGAAATATCAATTTTATTTGATCTTTCAAAGAACAACCTTTTTGATTCATTAATTCTTTGTATCATTTTCTTTGTCTCCACTGTGTTAATTTCTTCTCTAATCGTCACAATTTCCTCCCATCTTTGGGCTTTGAGTTTGGTTTGCTCTTCCTTTTTTGATGATCAAGGTGCAGTATGAGAGTATTTATCTGTTCCCATTTTGTTTTCTTAATGTGTGAGTTCAGAGCTATAAATTTCCCTCTAAGAGCTGTTTTCATTGCATCCCATAAATTCTGATAAGTTGCGTTTGAATTGCAGCTCCTGGTTAATTTCTTGTTTAATTTCACCAGCAACCAATTGGTTGCTGAGGAAGGTGCTGTTTAATTTCCATGTGTTCATAGATTTTTTTTTCTTGTTTCAGAACTTTTGTTTGTTTGTTTATTTATTTATTTTTATGGCCGGCTCAGCCTGCCCCGAGGGCACTGCTGGCGCAACATGTGGTGCCGGGAATCAAACCGCGATCCCTGCAGCCACCTAAGCTTTCCTAAGCAAGCGCTTTAGACCACTGAGCCATCCTGCCAGGCCCTGTTTATGGAGTTTTTGTGTGTTCTATGCATTGTATTAATTATTGTGTTTTGAAACTGTCTCATTGTTATTTCTTTCTCATTAAAATTAATTATATATATATACATATATATATACATATACATATATATATATATATATATATATATATATATATCTTGTTAAAATAGATAGCTAATTAAGACTGGTTATATCTTAAAACATCGACAGTGATGGCTTTCTCTTTATTGAATAAACAAGTTTGTGTTTTTTAAAAATCTATTGAATTCCATTACCCATTTTTAAATTGAGTTATTTTTTACTATTGCATTTTAAGAGTTCCTTGTATGTTCTGGACATCAAAGCCATGTTAGAGCTGTAGTTTGCAAATATTTTATTCTATAGGTTGTGTCTTCTCTCTGTTGATCATGTCATTTGTTGGGCAGAAGCTTTTTAGTGTGAAGTAATCTCACCTGTCTGTGCATTTGGGATCTCTTTGAAAAATAAAAGACTTGTCCATTTTAGTGTCCTGAAGACATTGTCCCCCATGTTTTCTTTGAGTACTATACTCCTATCCTTTTAGATCTTGAATGTAAATGTTTTAGTATCTTTTGAGATGATATTCATTCTACTCTGGTGACAGATAGGCGTCTGTTTTTATTCTTAGGCAAACACCACACACTGAGAAGACCACCTTTTCCTGAATGCATGATCTTAGTACTTTTGTTGAAAATCAACCAGTTGCACATGCACGGGTTTACCTCTAGGCTCTACAGTCTACATATTGTACTACACGTCTGAGCTTATTGCCAATACTTTGTTTTGAGTACTACTGTCTTTTAGTATATTTTGAAGTCAAGTAGTGCAAGGTCTCCTGATTTGCTCTTTTGGTTCAAAATTGATTTGGTTGTTTGGGGTTGTTCTGTGATTTCCTATTATTTGATGGATGTTTTTCCAGTTCTTTGAAATATATCATTGATAATTTTGATAGGTATTACTCTGTATCTGTAGATTCCATTGGGTTTTATAAATATATTTATAAATATATTTTTCTTTTTTCTATATAGCTCTGATTCCTGGTGATCCTTCTGTTTCCTGACTCCCAAGTGCTGGGATTACAGGCATGCACCACCATGCCCGGATTCCATCGCTGGCTCAGTGCACCCGAGAGCAGGGTCAGTGTGGCAGGTGAGACCAAGAATCAAACCCTGGCCCCTGAGCTTCCCTAAACAAGTGCTTAGTCCACTGAGCTATGCTCCCAGCCCTTGTAAAAATATTTTAGCAATTTTTCTTCCTCAGATTCATGAACATGGTGAAATGTCTTCCCTTTTTTGTTTGTTATTCTCTTCAACATTATCCATCTAAATTTAATAATTCACTACAGACACCTTTCTTTTCTTTGGTACTGCTTTCTTGATTTTTATTTCAAATAACTAATTACTGTTATATAGCAATGCTACTGATTTTTTTATATGTTGATTTTATAGGTTTTTTCAACCTTGCTGAATCAATGAGTTAGTTCTTGTAACTGTTGATTTTGCAATGTCAACTTGACTAAATTAGGAAAATACCTAGCAGATTAATAACATACACTTGTAGATGTGTGTGTGTGTGTGTGTGTGTGTGTGTGTGTGTGTGTGTGTGTGTATTCCTAGGGATGACTGCCCTATAGGCCATCAAACCAATGGAGGGAAAGTTCGCCCCTACTGTAGGTTCACCACCCTATAAATTCGTAGCCTGGATTGAATTTTTAAAAAAGGGGGAATAAAAGGAAGCTAGCACTTTTATTTAAAAGTTCCATTCGGCTTGAGCAGGAGAGACCACAGTGGCCACGTAAATGGTGGCAAAGGAGAGGATCCAAGAGTAGCTGGGCCCATGAGGATGGAAACGGAAACTGCAGAGCAAGAGGCAGCAAGGATGCAGCACAGTGCAAGGTCACAGCTCTCTAGGGACTGGCTAGTGTGAGTCTGCACTCGCAGGCTGAGGAAACAGGAGTCTGATGTCTGATATCCACAGCACCAGCAAAGGACACAGCTGCTCAAGCTTAATGGAACTTTTTTTTAAAAGTACAAGCTTCTAATCCTGAAGCTCATCTATCTAATAAATCCCCTTGCAGAATTTTAGATATATTTTCTATTGATTCTTTCCCCATAGAGAATCTTAACCAACACACTACTATTTTTATATTTGATAGATGTTTTGAGGTTTTCTATGTATAAGATTACTTCGTGAAAAATGACAATTTGATTTTTTTTTTTTTTATAAAAGACCTAGAACAAGGAAGACAATCCTGGGCAATGGAAGATAAAGCAGGAGGCATTATAATTTCTGACCTAAAGTTATACTACAAAGCTACAGTGATAAAATCAGCATTGTATTGGCAAAAAATAGACCTGTGGATCAGTGGAATAGATTAGTAGATGCAGAAGCAAATATAAACACACTCAGCCACCTTATCTTTGACAAAGCGGCAAACATGTTTACTGGAAGAAAAATAGCCTCTTTAACAAATGGTGCTGGAAAAACTGGCTCTCTACATGCCGAAAACTCAAACTTGACCCAGGCCTATCACCATGCACTAAGCGATAGTCAAAATGGATTAAGGATCTAAATATTAAAATAGGAGCATTAAATCTCCTGGATGAAAAAGTAGGAGAAATTCTCAAAGATATTGGGGTAGGCAAAGAGTTTATGGACTAAAATAAAGATTCACATATACACTTGAAAAAATCACCAACTAGGACCTCCTTTTGCTGTGGAGTTTTTGCATGTGAAAAGAAATTACCAACAGAGTGCAAAGACAACTTACAGATTTCAAAAACATTTTTACTGATAAGAATTCAGACAAAGGTCTCTATCTAGAATTAATTAATTTTAATTAATTAATTAATTTAGTGGAACTGGGGTTTAAACTCAGGGCCATAGACTTGCTGAGCAAGTACTTGTGACATGGAGCTATCTCCCCAGCCCCACTATCTAGAATTTATTTATTTATTTATTTATTTATTTATTTATTTATTTATGTCTGTTTGAGAGAGGGTCTTGCTGTCCAATTCAGGCTGGCCTTGAACTCACTTTTATAGCATAGGCTGGTCTCGAACTCACACTGATCTTCCTACCTTAGCCTTCCAAGTGCTGGGATTACAGGCACACATCATAACTCCTGGTTTAGAATTTATAAAAGCTAAAAATAATTAGGGTCCTAAAATTCAAAGACCCAGTCCAGAAATGGGCATCTGAGATGAACACACACTTCTCAGAGAAAGAAATTCAACAAGCCTATAGATACATGAAGAAATGCTCCACATTGCTAGACATCCATGAAATACAAATTAAAACAACACTTAGATACCATCTCACCTCAGAAAGAATGGCCATCATAAAGAAATCAACCAACGACAAATGTTGGAGAGGCTGTGGTGAAAAAGGAACCCTTCTCCACTGCTGGTGGGAATGCAGACTGGTGCAAGCATTATGGAAAGCAGTGTGGAGATTCCTTAAAAAACTAGGACTAAAAATCCCATTCAATCGAGCTATCTCCCTACTGGGTCTTTCCCCAAAAGAACTGAAAACATCATATCATAGTGATGTCTGTGCTCCTATGTTTATAGTAGCACAGTTTGTGATAACCAAATCTTGGAAGCAACCAAAATGCCCATCATCTGAAGAGATGTGGTGTTTTTATATAATGGAATATTACTGAGCTATAAAGAATAATCGAAGTCTTCATATATAAGTGGATGTATCTTGAATACATCCTCATAAGTGAAATAAACCAGACCTACATTTGTAAATATCATAGTCTCCCTAGTGTAAGAACTTGAAAGAAAAAATAAAAATGGAAAGACATAACACAATAAGATAGAAATAAAGAACTTAATAATTAAACAATGCAGAAACAGCAAACAGAAATGTTAGGAAACATGGCAGGGCCAAAACCATGCACTTATATATTCACAGAATGAATTAGACCATTGTCCTAAGTATCTCCAAAAGGTTTTTGACACTGAGGATAACAATGTGTAATGCTAAAAAAATGCTTGGAATGGCCAACATTCTGAACTTATAGATGTGTGTGGCTTCTAATGTCCTATCGATTATTGCTATACTCTCCCCTCAAGTAATTATTTAAAAAGGGGGTAATAAAATAGAATAAGAGACAAAGAATAAGTGCTTGCCTGGCAAGCACAAGCAACTGAGTTCAATCCCTGGAGAGAGAGAGAGAGAGAGAGAGAGAGAGAGAGACAGAGACAGAGACAGAGACAGAGAGACAGAGACAGAGAGAGACAGAGACAGACAGAGACAGACACAGAAAGAGAGACAGAGACAGAGACAGAGACAGAGAGACAGAAAGAGAGAGAGAGAGAGAGAGAAAGAAAAATGCCATAGCTTTCTACATGTGTATATAAAAATGCATAAATGTTTTTTGTTTTGTATTCGTCACATTCTATAGGGATTTATTAGAATATTGGTGAATGATGGAAAATATCATTTCCATGTTAAGTCTAAGCTGCTTGATATTCAGAGAGATAGTGACATTAAGCTCAAGTTCCTATGTTATAGAGTAATAGTATCACTAAGCTTCTCCTCTGGAGGGTTAACAACTTAAGTAGCAGACCAAAAAATTAGAGAAAAAGAAGGGCTACAAGAATATCCAATATTGTGGGTCTACCCTTTCAAGGTCAATGAGGACTAAGGACAAAAGAGAACCCGTACTGTAACATCCTATAACTCAGTGGCGTCACAAATTTTCTGTTCAAGGAGATTATGGGGCCACAGAGGCAAGGGATCAATGATGTATAGTGTGCTTAAGGAGAGTCACCCAGACAGAAAACATTCTCTCAGGCTTCACAGAGAGCAAAGTGGTGAAGCATTGTCTGTGACTCCTCCAGGTGGCTGACACTGAATAAAGAGCTGCAAAATGCTGTGCATAGTTTCAAGGTAAATCCTGAGGGGCTTTGACTGACCTGGTCAGATACAAAAGTTACACGTTTTGTTATATAGATCTTGCTCTAACCACCTGGCTTTAACCACCCAGCAGATAAGTTTATCCACAAGGCATAAAAAACAGCCAGATTAGTATGAGGAGTCATAAAACGCTCAAGTCAACAGCTTCTGACATTGTCAGTGCTGCTGATAACATACTACTATTATGGGATCTTGAACTATACATAGAACTGTTTTCTCTTAGTTTAATTAGAAGAAATGTTTGTACCAATAATCTTTAGAAAACTTATGTCTGCATCTTGTACTCTGAACAGCTACTACAAAGACAATAATAAGCACTGTATTGATTCTTGTGGCTGTGTTACTGATGGGTCCTGAAAGTGTCTCATTGCTATTTCTCTCTTGTTGAAATTAATAACATTTAAATAAATAGAAAAATAAAAATAAATAAATACATACATACAAAGTCATCCCTAAGTGGCCCTGGTTGGGTTCAAACCTGCCATCTGCCCCCCCCCCCCAGCTTCCAGGTGCTCACATCACAGATACGTGCCACCTGCCTCACTTGGCTTTTCTTTTTTTCCTATTTGGGCATCTTGTATTACTTTCTCTTCATAGATTGCTTTGTAACCTCTTTTATTCAGCATGATGTTAGCTCTTGGTTTATAATAAGTGGCCTTTCTTATGCTCCTTCTGTGCTTAAATTGTTCAGAATTTTTACCATGCAGGGACTTCACATTTCACCAGATATCATTTCTGCATCTACGGAGGTGACCATGTAGCGTTTGGGCTTCATTCTGTTGACAGTGTGCACCGCGTATGTCGCCTTGTGTGTGGTGAGCTGCCCTTGGAACCCTGGGACCCATCGCACTTGATCACGGTGAATCGTCTTTTTAATGCTCCACACCCCTCCCTAATTGTCAGGGGAGTGCAAGCTGCATCTGCATGGAGAGATCGCTTCAGCCCAGCAGGAATGGCTGCGAGCGAAATGACTACAGAGAAGCATTGGTGAGGAGTGGAGCAAAGGGAGCCATCGTGCTCCTTGGGAGGGAAAATTACCGTGATCGCTGTGGAGAACGGCATGGCTGAGTTTTTCCAAAACTATTTAAAGTTGAGACGCTTCATTCCTGTGCGCCCTGAAAGTAGGTTCTCTTCCAGGCTTCATATAATTGTTCTCCTTATCTGTCTTCCTTCCTTCCCTATTCCTCTCCCTCTCTCTTTCCATTTATCTCTTACTCCCTTATTCAGTCTAGATGTGAATGCCTAATATAGGCCAGGCTCTGTGCATAGGAAACAGCATGGATTACGAATTATCTACTGCTATTAGTGTATTGAAAAAGAGTTGCCCCTCAATTAATGAAACAAGTAAAATAAAAAATATACTTCTTGATACTACTTTTTAACTGAAATTTTATGGCAATACATACAGATTCCCTTGTGGTTGCAAGAAATAACACAGAGACATTCCTTGTACCCTTTGCTCAGTTTCCCCCGTGGTAACATTTTTAAAAAGTAGAATATAATGTGACAATCAGGATATTGACATTGATGTTAATGCTAGATTTGGGCTATTATAAATAAAGCAGGCAGGTTTTGATGTGAATATAAAATTTGTACTTCTCAAGGGTAGGAGCCAATAGTATAGTTGTTCAGCTATATAATAGATTTGTATTTAGTTTTACTTTTTTTTTTAAAAAAATGTATTTGATGGTTATAGGATCTTAGTACTCAGCTCAGATTCACAGAGATCCTCCTGTTTTCAGCCTCCCCAGCGCGGGGCTTCTAGGTGGCCTGGACCCTGGCCAGCCAGGCACACATAGGGCTGGGGCTGGCATGGCATGTGGTGCCAGGGACTGAACCACAGTCCCTGCACTTGCCTAAGCTTGCCTAAGCAGGTGCTTTAGTCTGTTAAGTTATCTCGCTGGCCCTGTGTTAGTTTTAAAGGAAATTGACAAGCTTTTCCAAAGGAGATGTGCCATTTTACATCTCCGGGAGCAGTAGACTGGCAGTATCATTTGTCCATTCTCTCCGTACCCTGGTCTTTTGGTTTTGTTGACCACTGTGTGTGTGTGTGTGTGTGTGTGTGTGTGTGTGTGTGTATCCTTAGAGTGAAAAAAAAGTATCACTTTAAGATTTTTAATCACCCATGAATCTCACAACACATTTTAAAATACTCCCAGTATAAATGTGGATTCAGAAGCACATGCAGTCAATTTCTCAAAAGCTGAAGCAAAGTAATAAGAGAAACAAATGTATAATGAGAATAAATATATATTACCCAATATTTCAAGTTTCCTGATAGGTATACAGAAGGCCCTCAGCCTCAGCAGTGTTTACATATATCACAAATAATGATAAGGGAAAAGTGGTCTTTGTGGCTCTAGAAAAATAAACCCTAGTTAATAAATCTGCAACTGGAGGTCAATTCAGTCTCAGTGGTTTAAACATGAAGGTAGAAGCTTCACTAGCAGAAAACTGCCTGGCAATCAGCCTGCTCTGAAGAGCTTGTGTAAAGTCTTGCTGGCCTTTAGAAAAATGCCTTTAAGAATACTTTTCAGCTATGGTATTCACATTTTACTTCGGGCAAATAAGGAAAAGGGGAAGTTCTTTGAGCCTAGGTTTGGAGGCAGTAGGGGCAACTTGTCAAGGAGAAAGTGCTGAAATTTTCAGGATGACATTTAAGAAATACTTGTAATTATGACTGGCATTCTCTGGCAGCATTGCTGTGGTTTTTATTCTATCAGTATGACTGTTCAAAAGGCAAAAGATTTATAGGATCTGAAGAGAAACTAGAGTATCAGTATGACTCTTTACATGCCTGGGAAGTCAGAAAGGCACATGCTTATTTTTCACCAAAAAGAGCCGTATTTTGCTTATGTCCCTTTTCCATCCTACTGAGGCAGATTTCATTGAAATGTGTGCCCTCCAAGGCATCCCCAGGCTGGTGCTGGCCAAGTGGTGGCCCTGATAACTGTTCCATCTGCAAACTACTACGGCAGGACCAGATTTTTCTTTCCTACCCTATTTAATGAAGTAAAGAAAAAAAAATATTTGAAGATTTTAAAATCACAGGAAAAATACATATGCATCAGTTATATTTTTTTCTTCGGCTCACTTATTGGTTGAGGTAATGTTACATTTATGAATTATTTTATTATTTCAATTCAGGATGTTTTGTCACAGCATTATTTTATGCTAGGAATTCTAATGTATTTTGGAAAAGGTTATATAATTTGGGAGAAGTTTTCGGACAGTGCGGCATCCTCTGTTTCTTGGTTGATCTGGGATGTTTTAAAATATAATCTGGGGCTGGCAAGATAGCTCAGCAGACTAAATGTCTGCTTAGGCAAGTGCAGAGAGACCGGGATTCAATTCCAGGTACCACATGCTGTGTGGCCACACCCCTTGGTGTGCTGAGCCAGCCACCAAGACCCAGCATGGTGGTGTGTGCTTACAATCCTGCCGCTGGAGAGGCTGAAAATGGGAGGCTCATTACAAGTTCAAATTGCATAATAAGGCCCTGTGCCAAAAAAAAAAAAAGAAAGAAAGAAAGAATAAAAGATAATCTGTTGTGTTCTGTTGTGTTTCCAAAGGAAGGAGGAGAATAAAATTTGCCTCAGATAAGTCGGTCCATAGTGTAGAGCTCTCCATGGATAAAAGATTGAGAGGAGTGATTCTGTCATATAAGTGGGAAAGGCTTAGGCCTAAGGGTCATGATGGCTTGTAGTTAAGAGGGACATTGAGGGAAGAAGAGATTAGAATTGCAGGGAAGCAGATATACTACATATGACTCAGAAGCCCCATGCTGATTTGTCTAGGGCAGTGGTTCTCAACCTTTCTAGTGCCGTGACCCCACAATACAGTGCCTCATGTTGCAGTGACCCCAAACCAAAAAATAATTTTGATGGCTACTTCAAAACTGTAATTCCAGAGCTGGGCGTGGTGGCGCATGCCTGTAATCCCAGCACTTGGGAAGCTGAGGCAGGAGTATTAGTGTGAGTTCAAGACCAGCATGGGCTACCAAAGTGAGCTGAATGCCAGCCTGAACTGTGGTAGCGAGACCCTGTCTCAAAAAAAGACAAAAAAACCCCCCTGTAATTCCAAATAACATTTTCTGATGGCTTTAGGTGAACCCTGTGTTTGGTCATTCGACCCCCGCTGGGTTTGAGACCCACAGGTTGAGATCTGCTGGTCTAGGGGAAGGCTCAAAGGACACTTCCCAAGGTCATGCTTTGGCAAGCAGACACCCATATCACAGAGGATCTTTGCTGGCTGGTTGGGCTCCAGAGGCCAGAACTGAAGGGTGGCACTGCTTTTACTGAATTTAGCTCCCCCAGGGCAGGAGGGATGAGAAGATGCTCAAATAAGAGGAGCCAGTGGCTATAGCGTGAATGTCACAAGTTGGTTAGACACAGTGCAATGAGGAAGAAATTCAGACAGGTAGCTGGGAGACTATGAGATGCATAACACTCCCTTTGCAGATACTTAATTGGTCATTGTATCTTCAGGAGCAAGCCAAGAAACATACTGTTCAATGTACACAATTACAAAACAAACCAAGAAGAATTGATCAATGGGCCAGACAGATAAAATGTGAAAATAAGTTAGCCTTCTTCTGCATCTGAGCTACTTTACTAGCCCAGAACTTACTCACTATAGAAGAAACCAGACCCTTTGAGGGAGGGACAGCAAAATCCTGACAAATGCATATAGTAACACCTTGCCCATGACTTCCACAAAACAACATGTGCTAATGGAGGCAGAAAGCATACACTGGGTCCTTATCTTACGAGCAACAAGCAGCGGTGGTGAGGAATGCCAAGTCAAAGCAGGCCCCATGTTGCTCTTCCCTTCCTGGGAGTGCAATTCTCATTCTCACAGCTGTTACAAATCATCAGGACCAAAAATGGAAAGCTGAGTTTCCTGCTTCTTCAATCGTGTCACTTCGTTCCCAGGAGAAGCTCGATCTAATGATTGACAAGCAGAATACAAAGCCTGGCTCTTCTGTTGAACTTCTGACAACACTGCTGTCATAATCCCAGTTTAAAGGCTTCCCATGAGATTTCCTCACACCGTGGTGCCAGCCTTTTCTCTATGCCCGGTCCTCCTTTTGCTGTCTTGTGGTGCGAGTGCCAAGAGTGTGTCCCAGCAAACCTAATACATGCACAGTTCAGTCTTCAGAGTCAGCTTCCCAGAAAACTGAGTAGTGCATCATCCTTTCCTCTTGCAAAATAAAATAATTGTGAAATGTGGCCAGTAAAATAAACTTAGGGTGGACCAACTCATTCAAAGGCTTTCTTTATATATCTAAAGCTTAACTTGCTTTGGTAAAAGATAGCCCAGAAAATAAAGGCAGGAAATTATTATTTTGCTTGAGCTTAGTTTTGCATTCTTGTTAGAATTTCGCATCAAACAATTCAAGGCATAGTGGTGAATCTTTCTTGGGAGTGTGTTGTCTATCTGTTGACTTTTGCTGAGGAGCTGAGAACTTTCTGAAATCACACACTAAGGAATCTCTTTATTCTCTTAGGCTCCTTATGTGCCAGCAGATGCAAACCTCTGTTGACATCCCTCAAATTATAAATTAATGCTAGTTTAGCTTCTCTGTATAGTAACTAGTAATTATATTAATTAGAAATATTAAACTGGGGACAATTTCATCTCTCATTTTGATATGAACGTCTGTTTTAAATTTTAGTGTGGAGATTGGCTTTCATCTGTTGCTTTCAGAAATTTTAATAGTAATTGTATTTAGGGTAGAAAACCTCAGGTAAATGGAGAGACGTACTAATATTTACTCACTATCTGACACCCTGCATGGCCAATCTGTATGCATTAAAATTATGAATAATAATTATTTCTGCATATACAAAATTGAGACGTAAAAAAAACTAGAATGATGCAACCAATACAATGAACAATCAAGATTAGAATTTCGGTCTTAAAATTCACATTCAAAGATTCTCTAGGGGTCGGGGAATAGCTCAGTAGAATAAGCACTTGCCTGGCAAGTGCAAGGCCCTGAGTTCAATCCCCAGTCCCATACACACACAAAAAAGGTCCTCTATAGCTAATGCAGCTTGTACTTTATGTCAAAAACTCATTTCTTTTTTGTAGTATCTATCTCTCTATATATCATATATATTCATATATATATATACATATATATATTCTTACATGTATACATGCGTAGTCTTACAAATTATAGCATGTTTTCCTATGACAGTGAAATTTTACAGAGATGATTAGATATTTGAAAATTTTGTTTCCTTTCCCAAAACTGCTAGAAAAACACAGAGGATAATTGAGAAATGGTAGACTCTCCAAAAGTGGTAGATTGTATCATGGACCATTTCAATTCTTTGATCTGTACTTGAAAACATTTTCTTCTGTATATGAGAATTTGTACTGAAAATATAATTTTGTAGTTTGTATGAGTGTGCATTTGTGCTTGCGTGCATATGTGTTTTTGCATGACATATATTACTATCTCCTAGAAACAAATTAAAGGGTCATTAGAGTGATTCAGAAAGGCCTAATACATTTGGAGGATGACTCTGCTTACCCCACCCATGGTTGTGAAAGACACCAAGGAAAGCCAATAGTTCCTCCACATAGAAAGGATGCCAATGACTGGGACAGTACAGATGAAAGGACAATGTACTTTTTCCTGTAGCTTTCTGTATGCTAGATAGAATTATCCCCTAGTGGAATGGTAACAAAAACATAAATTGAAGATGTAAATCCTTTAGCTTTATTGTTTCAGTTATATGAATCTTTTCTGAGGTAGCTTCACTAGTGTAACAGCTAGATAGTGAAATTGTTTTTAACACAATAAACAACTGGGGAGAGATAAGTAGCTCTAGAAAATACATAGAAACTAATTGTCTAAATATGTATCATCTCCTAAAGTCAAGATTAGGCTTTGGTGAGCAATACATATCTTCTGTTTTTCATGTCCAGGAGGACAAACTCAGGAAGCAAGACAGACCACCATGTCAGTAACCTAAAACCACTCTCCCTGGCTGGAGGGCTGAGACAGTGGGTGGGATGTGGCTTGTTGTTAATAATGGTCTTGTCACTATCTAGGGTCAGAGTGTTTTCACGTGAGGAAATTCTAAATCAATGAATAAAGTCTATTTTGAGTAGAGGTTGAGCAAAAGAGGAGGCTGAGTCTGGCACTGAGTCAAGAGGGTTGCACAAGTGTCTGCTTTGGTGCCCTAACAAATGGTTAATCTTACATAACACTACAGGAGCTCCTAAGCACAAAAGCGTTGGGTTAGTTACCAAAGCAAACACTACACATTTTATCCAGTGGGAGCCGTGATGTCCGGCAGTTAAAGCCCTGGAGTGATAAGAATTCACTCTTGTTGTTTACATTATGATTTCTAAATCGTTTTGTTTCATTTGCTGTCTTGAATATTTAATTTTGCCGAACACTTCTTGCTCTGGAATTGAGGAGCGTTTGTTGATCAATTGCTGAAGTGCGCCAGCGCATAAGTTGAAAAGGTTTAGCTTTGTGACACCGGTTATGGCATACATGTTGATGAAGGAAACCTCAGCATATGACAAGTAGGTTCTTGGACACTGTGTACTGCTGGAACAATTGGTGGAATTTAATAAGAATTTGGAAGATTATTAACTTCTTTGTATTTCAAGAAGTTTTAAGTTTATTTAAATTTTTAAGTTTATTTAAACGCAAGAATTGAGCCATCAGTGAATAGATGAAAAGTAATGAAGATTTCCTGTATACATGTATGTGCTCCCACACACTCCCACAGATAAATTCACAGAGCCATTGCATAGTATAGATTTCTGAAGCATTTCTAGTGATCAAGAGAAAACATTGAAATAAGTGTAGCTGGGGAGTGTAGGAGTGGGTGGCAAGGTGACACTGCCACCAACTATGCTTACAACCCAGGTTACCCACTATGTGATCCGTAGAGATATCAAGATACATCTTTATAGATTAGCTTTGGTTTATCTCTAGAGACAGATGTCACCATTTGAGTTGAAGCAAGTACATCATACATTCATAAAAGCCAGATGGACGACACCGCTTATGGGAAGTTTAGTGCCTGTCTATAAAAGCCAGATGGGTACCGCTCACGACAGGGTTTATATTGGCCTGTCATGGCTGCGCTCCAGAGAGTAATGAAATGTTCCGAATTCTGCAAGGAATTTCACCATTCTTTCTCTTCAGTTATAATTGTCTGATGAAACTTTCAGAATTGAAGCTTACTAGCGAGACTGATAAAACCATGCACATCTGATACCTAAAGACAGTTCTCTCAGTAGCGCTTAACAAAGATAAGGGCACAGTAACCACTGGAGGCAAAGCAAAGAAACCAGTCAGATGGTGTTAGATGGCTTGTTCTTATGAACTCCTTTTCATATGAAATGGTCTGAAGTCCTACAGAAGCAGCAAAAAAATGTGTCAAAATGTGTAAGAATCATCTTTGGGCCAAGCATTCAAAATTTTCTCTTTGCCCACATTAACATACAATATTTCAAAATTGCGTGGGAAGTACAAGTCAAGCCAAAACATAATGGAGACTGAACTGGTATTCCATCTCTATGTCGTCTCCTCACAAAACATCAATTTTTGTGATTTGTTCTCTTTGTTGTTATGGTGACTGAATTGGTTATGCTTGGTTTCCTGTATTTCCAGTCTCCTAAATAGTTTGCTTGGTGTACAATGATTATTATAGAAACCTAGATTTAAAATAAAGTCTTTAAATTCAAGAGAGATGTATTTTAAAGCTTTGTAAACATTAGAATTTATAGGTATCACAATAGCAAATTATTGCCCCAATAAAATTTTTTATGCATTGTAAGATCTATAATTTTTAAAGATTCTTTCTTACTCTTTTTCACTTGTGCTTCTAGCACTATTAACTCTTTTTTTTTTTTTTTTTTTTTTCTGAGAGCACGTTTTTTACCCAAAAGGAAACTACTTCATGATTTTAACTGCTTGAGTTAAATCAACTAGAAATACATCTAAGCTCAGCTATGGACACTGAGGTCAGTCTGTTTGCAACATGGGCAACTCAAGTTCTCCTCTCCCTTTGAGGTTACATGTGTGTGTGTGTGTGTGTGTGTGTGTGTGTGTGTGTGTGTGTGTGTGTGTACGTATTTTTAGGGAAGGGTCTACAGGATGTTCAGGGTCTCACTACATGCTCAGTCTTAATTGCTATCTCAGCACACCGAGGGGGTGGAACCAGTACAGCAGGCCTGGGGATCAAGCCCCCAGCCCCTGTGCCTGCTAATAGGCGCTTTAATCCACTGAGCTATGTGGCCAGCTCTGAAGATTACTTACTGTTAATGAAACCATAAATGTTCAATCTTTGGCTACCAGTTTACCTTTTTTGCTAACTCAATATACCTGCACATGATAAAGTACTTAAGACTTTGGAGATAAATGAGTGTTTAATGTAGCTGAGTAGAAGAAAGAAGTATTTTAAGTTGTAAGAAAAGCATGACTTTTTCCTATCTTTGTATTCATCATGGTTTTCAACTTTCCCCAATTATTTCCAGCTGTGCCCCTCTCTGCCTAAAGTAGGAAGAGCTCTGAGCTCAACAGCACATGGGAGAGTCTCGCTAAACTTACTCGTCCAAGGCCAAGAAGCCTGAGAAAACCAGATATAGAGCGTTCAATGAAAAGGCTACAGAAACAAAGGGACAATTATATAAAGGAGAGGCATGGCACTTGCATGTCAGCAAGATGAGATGGTCAGCCATGTCACCGCATATCTTCTCTGTTTGTCTCAGAGAAACGGGGTTTCTCTGTCAATTGAAACGGTGTATCACGGTGTTGCTGAAGAGCAGACAAGGCTCCCTTGCTGCCTTTATCAAGAAGCCGAATCTGTGGTCCTTGTCGCCAGGGGTCAGTGGGGCTGAGGTACTGAGGAAGCACCTAACAGTCTGCACTTGACGAAGCCATATTGGCAGGATGCAGTGTATCCTAAGCCCGGTAGAACCTACCAAGGTGAGAACGGATCTTTGGGATTCTGGGAATCTAGTACTCTTGATAATTTTTTCAAAAGCCCCATGAAATATTAGATATTTCTGTACCTTAATTACTGGGGACATTTTCTTCAAATTAGAGGAATTAGCATTGTAAACAAAATAATTTGTGAAGATTTTTTTTAATAGAATGTTTCTTATTATAGAAGTACCTGTAGCTACTATAATTCTGTTGTTTAGGGAAATTTTGTATTTAATAGTAAGTCCTTCATTGGGATCATAAATTTATTCCTATTGCATTTAACACTGATTTTCATGACAACATTGTTTCTAAAACTAACAACAGGGATGGTGAGATTGCTCAGTTGACTAAGAGCCTGCTTAGGCAAGCTGAAGGAATGGGGTTCGATCCCCAGCCTGATATGTTGTGCCTGTCGAGCACCCAGGCATGCTGAGCAAGCCACAGAGACCAGGTGTGGTTGCGCACGCCTGTAATCCCATCACTGGGGAGGCTGAAAACAGGTGGATCACTACAAGGCTGAGCTGCATAGTGACACCCTGTACCAAATATCTAAAAATAAATAAATAGACAAGAAATAAAACCTACAACAAGTTGTGATACACTGGAAAGATCTCTGACATATATAAATAATTTTAAAATAAAATGTAGGAGAAATTATAACTGGACTTTGTATTTGTTTTAGTTTTACTTTGGATAAAGTCCTGTGATTTCACTAATAACCATTATTCAAATATCTAGGTAAAAATGGCACTAGCTGAAAACCATTAGTATATTTTGTCAGTAATAATCTTGATGCTTAGGTCCTGAAGTAGAACTCTAGGTGATAATTCTAAAAGCCCTAGCCGCAGAAGCAATTATTACTACTAACAAGATAGAAACAGTCCCTTGGTTTTTCTTGCTTGATTTGTATGGGCTTTTTATTTGTCTAGCCTATGCACAATCTCAGGGAAAGCTGAACTTATTTTTTCCAACTTTTGTTTGACCTTTACTATATTTTAGTTACAGTCAGAGCAAAATGTAGCGGCTTGTATTTGCTCGCAAATGCATTACACATTTTCAGGCGTTTGCTACGGCTCTAATTACCACTACTTTTCTTTTGTAACTGTAGCAGACATCTATAGCATTAATAGTAACACTGAAGGAATGCTTTAACTTATTAATTAAAATGTTTATGGCTTCTTTTACATTGGAACCTCAAGGCACACTAAGGCAGTAGTCTGTGAATTCCTCTGTTTGCAAAAGTAGAGCTGCTATGGATATTTGAAGAGGGTTTAACCGAAAGAGAAAGTTCTTTGGGCCAAATCAACACAGCACAACATTTTAGAGATGTTTAGGTTTCCTTTCACTTTCCAAACTCACAATAAACTTCCTCAGGGAGAAGATGACAAAGCTGAGGAGATTGCAGTCCCTGTTAAGAGAAGAATAGTCCCCATTTCTGTATGTAGGCTGCCATTCTTTTAAATTTTTATTTCCTAAATCTGATTATGATTGCTTTCACAGTCATTTGTACAGAGTCAAAGTCCAATGGTGAGCAAAGAAGTAGTGAGTTGGTCCCTAAAGAATTGGTCTTGGGCTGTGATAATTCGTTTTAGTTTAAGGGCCTGGAGGAAAACCTGCAAGAGGAGCCCAAGCACTGTTTATTCCACAGATCTGTTCCAAGAGGATCACTCAGAACTGAAATTGACTCAGAGGCTCTAGGCCACCTTGGCACCTTGGCCTTGTGCCAGATGGGCTCACCAAAGCATTATGGGAAGGGTCAATCACCCATGTGCTAATTAAGTTTGACCTACTTCATCTTAGCAAAGGATACAGAAAAATAAAAACAGATCAAGGCTTAGGCTATGATACACTATAGAGCCGCCACCATCTTTGGTTTTCAGGAGACTCAGCTCTAACCAAGGTTAGACTGTTTCCCATTTTTGTTCTCCTCTAATAGGTCATGCAGAACGAACTGCAATGTGTATTTGTTAGTTTATTTATTTGTTTATTTGCCAGTTGCTTGTGGCCACTGAACACAGGGCCTCATACACACTGCGCAAGTGCTCACCATGAATGCTAGTATGCATCTTTGGAAGTTTCTTAGTCATGACACCATTCTATAGTGTGTTCTGGATTCCTTATCAGTATCAGCAGGGAATGAATTTCCTTTAGGCTGAAAGTAATTTTTTTTTGGTTTAATAGAAATTGTAAACTAAATCTTTATAACTGAGAGGAAGAGTATCCAGATAAGAATGGCGACATTTACAAGAGTGGGTAGATTTAATTATTGTTCAATAAAAATACTGAGGAGGAAAGAGGACTTTGAGTCATGGTAGATGAAGGTCACCATCCATCATGTGCATTAAACGCGACCATAGGGAAGACCAGCATCCCATTCTGCGTGTGCCATGTACAGGGAAGCCCAGATTGCAGAATCACCCCCAAAGCAGTATGCAAAGGCACAGTTGTAAAGGCGGATATATTAGTCATGATTCAGCAGGGTGTAACTGTTTAAAGAAGACAAAGTTGGCCTGGGTCTTCAAAATATCCCCACTGAGGATTTTACCTTTTATGCTTTTTTCAGTGTTTATTTTTTATCAGGACATGTTTGCAGTATGTACTGATGATATACCCCATGGGTGCTGGCCCCTTCCCCGGCCACTTCTTAATTCCCTTTAATCCCCTCCCTTCCCTTTCTTCCTCTTCCCTCCTTCCATCTCATGGAGCTCTTTCCATTTGTAAAGGATCTACATACCTACTGCTTATTCTGTATCTTTCATTTTGCACTTTACTTATTTATTGGGTTTCTCATGTAAGAAGAATTATTTGATATTTAAGTTAGTGTCTGAGCTATGTCACTTAACACGATGGTTTCAGTTGCATCCATTTTCCTGAAGATGACTCAAGTTTTCCTTTAGGGCAGAGTGCTATTCTATCGTACAGAAGTGCCGCCGTTTCTTTATCCCATAATCTACTGATGAACGTATAGGCTATTTCCGTGACTGAGCTCTTATGAGTTCTTGCTGCCATCATATGTGTGTGCGTGTATCGCAATAGGTAATATGATGTCTCGGTATAGATCATGTAAGTATAATGGCTTGAAATGTTACAAGATGGCAAAATAGAGACCAGCAGCAATGTGCCTTCTTCCTGGGGACTGGAGTTGAGACATCCAGGAAACAATGATATGGTGAAGAGCGGGAAGGAGGTGAATTCCTGGGAAATAACAGGGAGCTGACAGGAAGACTAGAAATGATAGAGAAGCTGGAGAGGCTGAGCACAGCACAGACAATGGAGCAAGGTAGGCTGGCGAGCTCAGCCTGATCCTGGGAGAGAACCTCAAGCCTGGGGAGTGCCAGCAGCTCCAGGTGGAGAGACAAGACCGGTCGCGGGCCTTCCCAGAGCAAGCCCTGGGCTGCTATAAACTGGTGTTTTATTTTGGAAGTGACCACTGCTGCAAGGCAGGCTGGGGTTGGGGAGAAGTAGGGAAGCAAGCACGGCACCAGCTGTATCAAACACGGTTCGATCGGGACCCATTCGAGGAAGGAATTAGGGACAGAATAGCAGAGCAACGGCCAAAAGGTGTATTCTGTTGCCTTACTGTAGACTGGGTGGGAGACAGCCATGACCGTAGTGCAGATGAGAGCAGGCTGGATGTAGATCGCCTGAAAGGTTTAAACTCAGCCAGGAGGACATGGAGGCCCTGCCCTGCCTGCTGTGGTAAGGAAGTGTGTCGGGTTCAGAGGCTGTCAAGTATGAAGAAAATGGGGCGTCAAGTCCGGTAGCCTGCTTGAACCCCGGGCCATTGCCTGTCTCAGCGCAGAGATCAGTATTCTGTTTGCTTTTGCTATCTACTTTCTCCCAAGTGAACAAAAATTCAGTGTGGCTGGAGTCAGGGGTGTGCAGACAGAGCAGCACCTGGAGTGGGGGCTCACCTCCCACACCCACAGGCTGTGGAGCTCCATTAAGAGAACCCTATCTCGGGGTGCACAGAGAGGTTTAGCAAGAGAAAGCGACCGCAGCAACTACAGTGCCAAGGTAAACACCACAGAGTACCCACGCCCAGAAGGAGAGACAGGATGGGGCCCCACGTCCACGCAGAAGATGCCGGTGGAGAAGCCAATTGGCTCTCTGCAGTGACTCACCACCTGCTCCTCAGAGCTGCTGGATTTTAAGACTGCAGGTCCTTGAAGACAAGAATCATTCAAAACACAATAAATTTTTTTGCATTCATTTCATTTTCTTTTTAAGATTGTTTGAGTTTTTCCTTTAAATTTTCTGTTTTTTTTTTTTTTTAATTTTATTTATTTATTTTTTGTCTGCCTGTATTTTTTTTTCTTTATTTTCTTTTTTGGTATCCTTTCCTGTTAATTTCTCTAACTGTATTAATTTCCCTTCACTTCTTAATAGAATCCTTCACCTCATTTTTTTCTCTTTTTCTCTTCTTTACTTTTCTAATATTACTGCTTTAATTTGCCCATTTTCAGCATCTCTATCTCTACTAGCGTCATTCTGAACTTCACTGACTTTTAGATATACTTAGTTTTTGGCTATTATTGTTATTTTCCTATGGCTGGTGGAGATATAGCTGCTGCATTTAATAGATATTTACTGTATAGTAGTAGTTGGTGTACCTTTATGTTTATATTATGATTATAGATCTCTTTATTAGGGTTGAAGTTAGTTCTCAGCATTTTGGGTCTTTATTATATGTAAAAAGCCAGTTCGTGTTTAATAACACTACTGTTACTAATTTTCTTGCTATTGCCAGTATGGCATATTTTTTGCTATTAATTTATTTTACATGGAATTACCTGGATTATCTTTTTGCTATGAACAATAGAATGGTTCCAGGATAAACCATGAGGGGACCTGACTGATCTTGTCGGATACAAAAGTTACATATTCTTTGTAACATAGGTCTTGCTTTATCTTGGTCTTAACCATCCAGCAGAAAAGTCTAACCATAAGGTATGAAAAGGAAAGCCGTATTAATATACTGAGTTGTCAAAGGCTCAAGTCAACAGACTGTAATAATGCCGGATGAGCTAACAATCCACTTCTGTTATGGACTATTGAAATAAATATGCAGCTACTTTCTCTTTGTACAGTGAAAAGAAAGATCTGTACTAATGAAGTTTAGACAACAAATCATGCCAGCATCTTGTACTCTAAACAACTACAATGAAGACAACATTATGCAATATATTAACTATTGTAAAATAATAATAGTAATAATAATAATAATAATAATAATAATAATAAATTGTTAAAATAAATAAAGAATTGTCCTTTCCCATAGACCTGGGTACATGGCCCAATTACACTGTACCCTTCCTTCCCAAACTAACAGAAGGGGCTGGATTTAGGAACAGAGGAAAAGATCTATAATTAACCACGCATCGGGTACATCACTAAAAAGCAGATACCAAATACAGAGATCTTCACACTAAGAACAGAGTCTTTCCAATATCTTGGACTCCAGAGTCTCTCTCTAACACACAGTGCACATGTATACATGTGCACAGACAATTGAAACATGAATGACAAGTTAACAAAATGTGTCCCCAAATGCTCAATTCCCCCAGTGTTGTTCAACAGTGGAACAATGCTTAGGAAATCGAAAGGCACAGAGCTGAATTACTTGAAACAATAAAACAGGAGATTTTTGAAAAGCAGATCAATAAGGTGCTTGGCAAGCACACAGATTATATAATAAAATCAATGGATTCAATAAACAAGATAGTGAATTTTTAGAAAATAATAATGAAAAACTAAGAAAAAACTATTTAACAGAATAACACAAAATATAAATGGCCAGACTAGTAAAGAATCAGAACCCATGAAAAGATAACTATCAGAAATTCAAGAGTAAAACATTTGTCTTTATGTCTGGGCAACAGAAGCCAACAACAAAAGAACAGAATGTCAGAAGTAGAAGACAGGGTTGATGGCTGAACCTGCATACTCAGAGGTACCTTCAAAGCAAGGTAACAAGAGAAAGCGGATCCAATAGCTGGTGATGACACAAAGAAGATGAATCTAAGATTGATAGAAATTAGTGAAATATCAGAAGACAGCACAAATGGCAGAAGAGATGTTTGACAGAAATAATGCCAGGAAACTGCAAATATAAGGGAAAGATCTAATATACAGATGCATACACGAGACATGTGGTAATAACCAAAAAGAATTTCCCCACAACACATCACAGCCAAACTCTCAGTAGTCCAATATAAGCACAAGATCTTAAAATCTGTTAGAGAAAAGCAACAAGTCCCTCACAAAGATCAATCTGTTAGATATATGCCACACTTAACCTTAAAGGCATAGTGAGTTCACAGCGAAGTGTTTCAATTCCTAAAAGGAAACAACTTTCAACTAAGACTGATGCATCCTGTGTTATTTATGTTTTGATATGTATCAAAATTCTCCTTCAAAATTGATGGGGAAATAAGGTACAGCGATATGTTTATTCATAAACAATTCATTTCGCAGCTCTGGGAAAGGTGGCCACGTTTGAGTTAGTGAGGGAAAGTACACTGTGACCATGTTTATCACCTGATGCAGATTTTGCAAACAAGAACAAAACTTGCTAAATATTTCTGTTGGCAAAACAGTATTCAGAAAAGAAGCCTCCATGAACAGAGGTACCACGTGACAAAGAGGTATTTACGAAATTCATAACCACCAAACCAGCACCCCAAAATATTGTCAGGGATGCCCTAGCAAGAGACAATGAAGCCAACAATATCAACAATTCTAATTTATTGATAAATCAGACAGCTTGAGGAGTTAAGGAGAAGGCAAATAAAAGAGGGACTGAGGAGCAGAAGATAAGCAAAAGGAGAGAAATAAGTCCACACCTTCCAGTATTTACTCTGGATCTCAATGGCCTCCATGGGCCCATGAGAAAGAAACACACTGGAATGGATCAAGAAAAGAACCCCACAAGAAACACTTTGAATGCAAAAAGAAATTTATAGACTAAATATCAAAGGACTACAAACTAAAAATTAGTATAAAACAATAATCTATATAACAGCAACCCCAAAACATTCAGGAGTAGCTATCCTATTTCCAGGGAAGATGTATTTCAAGCCAAAACTGATCAGAAGAGGTAAACATAATCCTTAAGGAAGCAATTCAGCAGGAAGAAATTATGATTATGAACATACATGAAATGAACTCCTGTGCACTCATTTTCATAAGCAAACATTACTAGATATAAAATATCAGACAAATATTAACATAACTATAGTGATGAAACCCTCAGTACTACACTGTCACAAATAGACTGAAGAACAAAACTACCCCAAGAAATATCATAACTGAACCACACCTTTGAGAAAAGGGACTTAATAGGTATCTATAGTGTTGCTCCTACAACGAAAGGGTGCACATTCTTAGTAGCAGATGGAACTTCCAAAAACCAGATGGATGCTACTGTTAGTGTAAAAGAATTGAAATTATCCCATGCGTGATATCAGGTCATAGTGCATTTAAACTAAAAATCAATGGCAAAAGAAAGCACGGAAATACTGCCAACATGAAATTACGTATGTAATATGCTGTTGAATAATCAGTGCATCCTGGAAGAAATTAAGGAGGAAAGTAGACACCTTTTCGAGCTTAACAGAATTGTTCTAGTACAAGATACTGAAACCTATGGGACAAAATAAAATATCCAAAAGAGGGAAGAAAAGCAGTGAGCCCAAATAAATTAATGATGCACCCAAGATCCTAGAAAACCAAAAACAAATTCAAGTGAAAAGTGAATAAAAGGAAGGAAATTACGAAGATTGGAGCAGATATTAATGAAATTGATAATGAGAAAGTATTACAAAGAATCAGTGAATCGAAGAGCTGGTTGATAAGGTAGCTTGAGGCCGGAATGAAGGATTGCACACACAGAAGTTTTCATAACTGCGCTGACTTCATTGCTATCAGAGGTACAACTGATCGCTTGGTTCTGCAGAGCATTCTCCACATACCTGTGGTTTCAGGAGTGAGCAAACTTTTGCCCAGTTCTGCTGTTTTAAGATAGAAGTAGTCATAGACTAAATTAATGAACAGATAGGCTTATGTTACAATAAAACTTTACTTATAAAAATAGGAGACAGGGAAAACTGGACCTCTGGCTGTTTTTGCCATGTCTGTCCTTGTGAAAACAAGGAAGAATCTTCTTACCCTTGCTTTTCTACCCACCCTGGTGAAAGTTCAACCCATGGGCCAATAAGGTTTCTGGATTTTGTTGCCTATCTCTCCAGGCAATTGTTGAAGATCATGGTGAAGTGCGCTGTTTCAAGTAATAAGTATTACAAGATTTACAGGTTCAGAGAGCCATTCAGTTTGGACCTGATTCCAAAACCCCTGTGGTTGCTACCACAGAGACAGAGGCTGAGGTAATTGTGCTGTGGGGACGAGGGGTCATAGCAGCAGCTTAGGCTGTTTAATTTGATGAGCAGTTAAAAGCCAGGACTGGGGCTGTGGGGGGGGGGTTGATCCCACCAGGACAACTTCCGGAGCTGCCTGGAAAAGTAGCACAGTCACATAAACAATGAACAAAACCCTAAGAAGAGCCAAATAAAAAATGGTGGATTGAGAGCTACAGAGTGATGATGCATTTGTATTGAAGCTTATTAAACTGCTGCCAGTGTAAGACTTTTAACAATATCTGCAATGTCACTGAAGGTATTTTCTTTAGTTCTTCATGACTGAGCCTTAAATGGCTACTGTGAAAATAGGGTAATAACCAATATTTAAGGAGAATATCGCAAAAGTCATAGTTGTTCTCCCCAAGTATCCCTTGTGATGGTGTGATTAGCAGAAGAGTTAGTTGTTCATATGGCTGTGGGAAATCTGCCCTCTGTGTAAGAAAACCCTGGGCCAAACATAGACACAGTGGCCAAAAGCCAGGTTTCATTCAAATGCTGGTTTGGACACAAGAGGCAGTGTGACTTGGGGCAACTTACAGTTGTTTTGTCAGCTGGTTTCTTGTTTGTAAGATGGGAAAATCTGACTTACTGCTGTAACATTAAATGAGATAGTCTTAAACTGACAAATATAGTGGCTAACATGCACTGTACACATGATTTGGTAGGTTTGGGCTGAGGCCTGGGATTTTCTCCTTCCTATGTAAAAGCCATACAACCAGTGGGTCATGCTGGTCCCTGACCACCTGCCGTAAATCTGAATTCCAGGAAGTCTGCCTTCTTTTTATATAACCAACTAAGGGATCAGATGAATTCGTGTTCATCTGGGGAGACATTACCTATGATAAATGTGAGCCTTTTTCTACTTCCAGTGACTGATAAAGCTGTTCTCCTAGGAGCAGGAACCATGTGTGAGGCTGTTTCCTGGGTGTGACACAGTTTGTGTCCGTTCTCATCTCATCACGGAAGATCATTGTAAATAAGCACGAATGACTTCTGAGAGCCCCAGCTTCTCTGCCTGCTGAATGATTACATTTTATAACCACCTGTGGGATTTGACTGGGAGTGCAAATGGTCTAGTTAGTGTCACTTCCTTGAGGTCTTTGATAAAAGCATGCTTTCTCCATGAGGCTCTTCTGACTACCTGTCTAGCCTCACAGAACACTTCTCCTGCGATTTGTTTCCTGGTCTCCACAGTAGCTTTCCTTGTTTCCACAGGACGTATCATAGGCAAATACACCATACCTTCTACTTTTTAATTTTCAGTCTTCTCCCCTTCAGTATGGGGAAAAGATTTTTTGATCCATTGGTTGTTACTAATCCCTCCATGACTTCAATAATGCCAGCATATGTTGAATAGGTGAATAATGAGGATTTAAAAAATATACACTAAAACTACTCAGTGTTTTATAAATACATTAATTCCTTATAAAATAATCTAGAAGTTTCCATGTATTAGATAATTTGCAACATAATATAGTATTGACTTCAGCTCTTATAAATCTCTAATGCATAATAAGATTTGTATGAAAAGACTTTTTCGAAAGATGTTTACTTAAAAAATGTCTGTAGATTTCCACGTTCTGTCATTAAAGGTCAAAATAAGGTATAATTCATATATAAGCAAAATCTTAAAATTATGAGTTCTCATAGTCTCTGGAAATTCTACCTCATGGCTATCAAAATCATTATGACACCTTTTAAACTAATTAACACATATTGTAGGCTTCGATTTTCTTTAAAACTTTTCTTGTTATATTTCATTACAATGATCATAATTTTTATTGAAGCCAACATCAAGATACCTCTTTTAATGAATTCCAACAGACTTCTATCTTATCTGGTGCTCTAATGTGCGTGTCAACCATGTTAGATCTTGTTAACATGCAGAATCTGATTTGGTAGGTTTGGGCTCAGGCCTGAGATTTTCTCCTCCCCGTGTAAAAGCCATACCCATCCAGTGGGTCCTCATGCTGGGCCTCGACCACCTGCTATAAAACTGAATTTCCAGGAAGTCATCCTTCTTTTTATATAACCAACTAATGGTTCAGATGAATTCAAATTCATCTGGGGAGGCATTACCTATGAAACAGGCTTAATTAATACATTGACAAACTAGCAGCCTTTAGTACTAAAACAAAATAAAGACAAAAGCTAGCTCTTACAAACATCAGAACAATTAGAGAAAAGTGTGGAAGGTGAGACTTTCCCTCTTATAATGTGCTAGGTGCAGCACATCTGCTGTTTAGAGAGATTCACCGAGGCACCCTAACTGTTCTCCAGGGGTAGAATTTATTTCACTGCTGTACTGTGGCCTCCAGCAGAACCTAAATACTTTAATTGCAATTTTATTATTTTCCAATAATGCATATAGAGAGAGCAAGGACTGAGTAATCTCTAAAATGTGCAATGAAATTGAGTAAGAGGTGAAGAAAAGCAACCACGGCTTTAATAATGTAGCATGCTGGGAAATTACAAAGAAAGTCACAGAAGTTCACCTCTTTGGCCTCTGCACATCCAGCATGGATCGTAATACATTGAGGAAGAGGTTATTTTCAAATATCTTCATGCAGCTGGGGCTCAATTTTGCTGGTGGAGTGGGTGGAGCTCAAGTGGGGAGGGAACTTATCTTGTAGCAGAAAGACTCTTGAGAAACACAGTCACCTAGGGTGGCTTCCCTGGAAGTTCTCTTTGTGTGACATGGGTATATGATCCTTCTTTCCTGGTGGTTACTGACAAAACCCAAGAAACTGGATTCCAGATTGACAGGAAAATATGGGAAGATGGAGGGGTGAGATTTGTCCAGAAGCTCTGCTATTGCTATTCTGAAGGCAATAATTAATTCACATATATCTCCCGGGCATTCTGAAAAGTACAGTTTCTTTCTTTTTTTTTTTTTTTTTTTGGTTGTTT
>PVJA010002269.1:39501-72268 GCA_004027025.1 Myocastor coypus | reverse complement strand
ATGAAGTCCTAAATGTCTACCGTCTCTGTGCCCAGAGAAGAGAAAGCTATTTCCTAATGTGATCAGGATGATATATAAAAGCAAGATGGCGCCTTCCAAGATCAAGTAACTGCGCCTCTTCTCACATACCTGACTTTTCCTTTTAGAGGATAGGTAAGGCCTGTCTAATCTTCACAAAAGTGTGCCGGATAGACAGATGTGGTGTTGCATGTCTGTCATCCTAGCACTCTTGGAAACTGAGGAAAGAGAATCTCAAGTCTAAGTCTGACTTGGGCAACTTAACAAGACCCTGTCTCAAAATTTGAGAGGGTTTAGGGATGGAGCTCAGTGGGTCTCCAGGACCACAAAACAAACAAACAAACAAATAAACAAACACAATCATGTAACAAACGTGGTTTTAAATATTTTCTTCTGGTAGAGCCAATCAAGAATGTTAAATGTTTCATAATTTGGCATTTCTTCAAAGTTTTTATTCTACTAGGTAAACAAGTCAGTCAATAGTGCTTTTATCCATTTTCTCTTAAGCAGTACTTTTCTTCTTGTCAGAGTTTCTTGAATGTAAAGAGTCACAACTGGAGGGAAATACATTATTTTGAAAACAAACTGAACAATGGTATTACTTTCCTGTAGAATTTCCTTCTGAGTTTGGTTACACTGTAGCCATTAGTATTTGTAAATGCTGGTTATGTGCCAGTCATTGAGAGGATGTTCCATTCATTAACTCATCAAAACTCTAAAACTCCTCTGAGGGGGAGATACAGTTTCTATGTCTTTTAGGTGAGGAAGCTAAGACACACAGAGGTTGGGTAACTAACCCAAGGTCATGCAGCTAGTAAGTGCTGGCTAGGTACAGCTGGGTGCCAGGCAACCAAATATTATAAACAAACCTCTGAGGTATGCCTTGTCACCAGTCAAAACAGTCTTATGTGCCATAACTTCCAGGGCCTATTAAATAACATTTTTATTTATTGAGTCCTGCTGGAGTGAATTAATTCTATGATGAACTGGTAACTATGAATTGTCAGCGCAGATTCTCTTATGACCTGAGTCCTCACTGACCTTGAAGGGCAAGGGCCAAAACATTGGCTATCCTTGTAGCCCTTTTTTTTTTTTTTTTGGTTTGTAAACTTATGTCCTTAACCCTCCAGAAGAGAAGCCTAGTGATACAATTACTCTATTACATAGGTACTTGAGCTTATCATTACTGCCTTTCTAAATATTAAATGTCTTAGACTTACCATGGAATCCCTATTTTCCATCAATTATTAATATTCTAATAAATCTCTATAGAACGTGATTTAAAAACTTACACATTTTTACAAAGAAATTTAGAAATCTAAGTATATACAAAATTATGGCGGAGCTATAATCTTAAAAAGAGCTATAAAGTTAGCCAATATTTTGGCTTTGGCCTTCAGGGTCAGTGAGGATTTAAGACATAAGAGACCCTGTATTCCAACATCCTATAACTCAGTGGTGTAACAAATTTTCTGTTTAAGGAGATTATGTGGCCACAGAGGAAAGGGATTGATGATGTATAGTGTGCCTAAGGAGAGTCACCTAGAGAGAAAATATTTTCTCAGGCTTTCACAAAGAGCAAAATGGTCAAGCAATGGCTATAACTGATCCAAATGGCTGACACTGACAAAAGTTCTACAAAACTCTATGTATGGTTTCAAGGTAAATCCTGAGGGGATTTGACTGACCTTGTCAGATACAAAAGTTCCATGTTTTGTTGTATAGGTTTTGCTTTACCTTGGCCTTAACAACCCAGCAGAAAAGTTTAAACACGAGGCATAAAATGTAAAGCTAGATTAGTATGATGAGCTCTAAAAGGCTTAAATCAACAGCTTCTGACATTGCCATTTCTGCCAATAACCCACTGTGATTATAGAATATTGGACTATGTATACAACTACTTTCTCTTAGTACAATGAGAAGAAATTTTTGTATCAATAATGATTATAAAAATTATCATGTGTGAATCCTGCACTCTGAATAACTACTGTGAAGACAACAATATTCAGTATATTAATTATTGTGGTTGTACTACTAATGTGTTTTGAAGCTGTCTCATTGTTATTTCTTATTAAAAGTAATAAAAGAGAATTTTCATGGTAATTGTGTTGTCTCTTTAATAAGATTAGACTTTATTCGCTCAGCTAACTCAAATTTTTCCTCCTCTTTCTAATTTTTAATGTTTTCTCTGAGGAAATGGTTACTTTTCTCATTTGTTACCCGGTTTCATGGTCATATAAATAAAAGTTGAACAATTTAAAAATATTGTGACAACTTTAGATAGGTTATAGCATTTCTAAAGAGTGAAGGAATACAAAAAATGGTTGAGATAGGAACACAGCTTTATGTGTCTGAGGACGTAAATTGTTTATCAGAAGCTCTATTTATCTTTTATAGGCCAGGCAGTGAGCACACAAGCCTTGTATGACACAGGAATAGGTCTGGTTTATGAGCACAGCCCTGGCTTCTGCTATGTACCTGATCAATTGTAATAAATATGTTTGAGGACTTTTGGTCCCATCTTTGAAGCAATTCAGAGAATATTTACCATAAACTGTGGAAGAAAGTTGCAAACATTTCTGGCTAAGAAAAAACAGCTCTTGTGGAGGTCATATTGTCTCTCTATGTCCTTCTTAACTATGAAAACTACACAATCAATTCTTTTGTCATTCAGTTAACTTTCAGATCTGCTCAAATAGATGTTAGGATGTAAGTCACTACCAGAGCGTGATGGCTTTGCTTGATTTCACTACATAGCCTTGAATTTCTTTCAATTCACTTTCATTAAGGCGCTACAGTCAGTGAATGCAAAATAGTAGTTGTTGAATTCTGGTGTGTGTGTGTGTGTGTGTGTGTGTGTGTGTGTGTGTGTGCATAGGTGGTATACATCTAAGGGCAAACTTGTGTTTCAAGGTGGAAACTTTTAGTCAGTATCAGTTTATGGCTTAGTTATAAACCCACGAAAACATAACTTTGTAATGTAAATGCTGACATAACCTTTCCGTGTACAAGGCTATAAATCAAGATGCCGTAAAACACCACGTCTGAAAGCTTAGGAGAGGTAGAAGACTGAATTAGTGCTTTTTAGGGGGAAAAAAGCAAAGTCAGTTAAAGACATTCAATTTCAAGTTTGAATGAAATAGAGATACTTCTGTGTATCTTTACTAACAAGATAATGCATAAACCGGTGATCCCACCTAAGTGAAGTTAATGTCAGAAATACTCTTGAAGTCAAAAAGAGAATTTTATTAGAGGTTTCTTGATTTCCTAAAATGAAGGCTATCAACGCCAGTGGGGTTCCTTCCTGGAGGAACAAAGTTGTGTGTTCTGCTGGAGATTGTGAGGCCGTGTTTCCTATCAACACCCAAGGCAGCTACAGAGAATGGAGTACCTAATGGAACGTTCTGCTAGGAGATCTACACTGAGCACCTGATGTCATGTGTCACCTGACGCTGGCTTTAATGGCTCTCTGTCAGGTCATTTCAGGATAAGGTACTACTGGAAAATCATAGCCACTCTCAGTGGGTGAGCTGCTGACAAGTTGCAGGGTTTGGCTGGCATTCCAAAGTTTATTTGAGTTAATCTCCCTTCTCATTGGTCTGCAAAGCTCAGTGAGAACTGGTTTTTCAGGGAGCATTTTCGCTGTTTCCTGATTAGACTGGTATCAGAAATGCCAGGAAAAAAAAAAAAAAAAAAAAAAAAGAGACTGAGCGACAGAATTTTACAGAATGATTTTTTAAGGCAAAGAAGGACTTTCTGTAAAATGTATAAGTAGTGATTGTTTATTGGTAACACTCAGTAACTGCATGGGTACAGTATTTACCAAAGTTAGTCTGTGTACTGATCATTCATTCTCAGAGGTTATTTGGAAGTTACTCTTTCTTTAGTAGTCTACAAAGAATTCTCCTTGATTGATTAGGTAGGTAGTAGTACCAAGAGCTGGAATTGGGGGCTGAGGAGATAGCTCAGTAGAATAAATGCTTGTCTGGCAAGCACAAGGTCCTGAGTTTGATTCCTGGTATCACAAAAAAAGGCTTGAATTTATTTTGTAATAACACATAAATCTTCAGAAATTCTTTTTTTTTGTTTTGTTTTGTTTTGGGTTTTCTTTTTTTGAACTGGGTATTTATATATATATATATATATATATATATATATATATATATATATATTTGGTAGGATGTCTTGCTATGCAGCTCAGACTTGTAATGATCTTTCTGTCTCAGCCTCTGCAGTGCATGAATTATAGATGTGTCCTGACATCCTTGGTTTTGGTGGTTGATGTGACATGCTAAGGGTGGGGAGTCAGCATGGCATACCATACCAGGAATCGAACCTGGGTATTTACACCTGCCAGGCAAGTGCTTAGACCATTGAACTATCTCCCAAGCCTCAAATCTGTTGAAATTTTAATTGTATTTGTAAACAGTGGATGAAAATTGAGTTAAGAAAAGCTAACAGAAAACCTCCCATTATACATACAGAGTCTTAGAAAATTAGGAGACATCATAAACTATATGCTGATTCTCAGATGTCTATATAATATGCCCCACCATTTCCTGGGTAAATTCTTCAACTTTTTCCTGCATGCAGTCCACATACGCTCACAAAATACTGTTCACATTTAGCAAAGGTAGGGAAAGTGCCTGTGCCGTTTAGATCACACTATGGAAGTACGGCACTACGCCTGAGAGAAGCTGTTGGTTCCTTGCGTTGAGTGCGGTTGTGTATCTACAGAATAATAATAGCTGAGTTACAGATGAAGAGCCAACTTGTTTAATGACCGGGTTGATCGAAGCACTGCTCTATTTTGGCTTTACTGAAGGAGAGCTTTGAGAACAGAGTTTAAGCCTGGAAGCTAGAGGGGGCCTCTCAGGATCAAAGGGTCTCATGCCGCAAGAGGGATAAGGCCAATCTACTTGTACTTAGGGCTCAGGCCAGCAGAAAGGCAGCCCGTGGAGAGGTCCCTTCCACTGATGGCCGCTCCCAGGCCACCCACAGGCTTCTGGCCCTGCTAGCCTGCCCTCTTCTATGTCAGGACAAGAGGGAGAGAAAGACTTGGCCCTATGGCAAAGGAAACATGGGATTCAAGGGAAAAAAGTAGGGGAGGCCTGCTTTGAGTTTGACCAAGTAATAGAAGAAAGCAGGCTATAGTTCGTTCTTTCTTAAGATATGATGCCAGCACTTTCTAAAATACAGCACCTGAAGAGTTCAGCTTTAATCCAGGACAACTCTCCCACAGAGCTGCAGGGTGGGGGAGGTTGGCATTTGTTTCCTTCTTCATGGGCAGAGGCAAACTGGGGAGGGGAGGCCAGTCTTGCTCAGTACCCCATTTCCGTCAACAATGGAATTCTTTGAATAATTCCTGAAGGAAGTGACCATCCTGGACTTACCTGAATCCCTCCCTAAAGAGGGTGCCCACTACACATCACAGTCCATTATGATGCGGGGTACTGGTATGAAAGTCTGTGAAGCCAGATCCGTCCTGTGGTTTCCAGTACGAGCCTGGTTGGTTGCTATGTTCAGGGCAGCAAAAGGCCGGCATAATCCTATCGCTCATTTCCACATGTTTGAGATCGTTATCTCCCTCCATAAACCCTTCCCCTGGAAGACCATGGCACTGAGCCACGGAATCCAAAGGCATACTGGGGAGGGCACCAGGAAGTATTTTCTGAAAATAGAAGGGCGCTTAAAGTCTGTTCCCTCTCCCTCCCCGCCCCCATCATCATACTTTGGGCAGCGGAACGACGTTAGTAACAAGGGGAGAGGTGGCACCGACAGGCAGGACAGCCCATCAGCCGGAGGACTGCAGGATGCCTCTTCTGGTCTCTTACCAGCCGGCAGGGAAGGCGCTTGCCCTTTCTGTGTGTCTCCTTTAGTGCCTGCTCTCAAAAGTAAATTTCTGCACAGTCGGGAGGACTGGTACAGAGTTAAGCCACAGAGAGCCAAGAAAATAAAGAGTCAGATGTCCTAGCAGCTTTCAGTGTGTCCCGATTCTCACCACCCCCAGAGCAACCATGAAAGTAGGAGGGACCAGATGACGACATTTAAAAATTGGTTCTGCTCCACCATGATCCGGTCGGCGCGAGCCTGGCTCAGCTGCTCTGCGGTGGCTGCAGAGGACAGACTCAGGCTGGGGAGCGGACCGTGGCAAGGCAGGTTTATTCGCTGCTGAAACCCCTCGGACACACCCTGGTAGTAAGATAGGAAGCGTGAGACTTTAAAAATGATATTTGGTCTAACATACCATCTAACCAAACCAAATACCATGGGAATCCAGCAGAGCTATATATTCAGGGTAGCCGTGGACAACTTCTGGTCTTTAGCACAGTTCTGTCACTAAGGGAAATACGTGGGCGTGTGTCGGATCTCTGCCATTCATTGTGTCTGCGGCAGGCTCTGTGTGTGTCGAGAATCCCATTTATCCCGTACATTTCTAGGGGAGAAAGGAGGTGCACTTATGTGCAGTGTGAAACAAACCCAAACATTCACACCCCAGCCTGCCACCACACACACAGTGTAGTCTTCTACTTCCTACATTGTGTACCGGCTGCTGCTTGTGGATTACATAAACCCGAGAACTTTCTCTGGAGTGGCTCTGAGACAACATATAGGTTGCTGCATGCCCACTTATGCAACAGTCATTTGGGTCGGAAATGACCAATGGTGTACTTTACTCTAAGTACAAAGACATGTTCATTAAAAAACGACATGGGTGACATGAACATAAAATGAACTTAAACTTTACCCCCTTGCATATGATGCAACAAAATGTGAACCTCCGTAATCATCTTATAAGAATTTAAGATCATCCAAGTTGTGTAGCAACCTTGGAATTTATTAAGAGCTTCACGTTTGTCACAAGGTGAGTGTTGAGTGGGCCAGGGTGAAAGAGCAACAGATTAGGCTTCCTTTATTTCCTTCTCATTTCATCACACAAAGCTGTGTTCCTGGAAAAAATTACACTTAAAACAGAGAGGAAATTCTCAGTAATAATTGACAAAATGCCAAGAAGCTTCAGCTCTGTGTGGACATTCATTCCCTTAAATCATATCCAAATGACTATATGGCACATGGAATTACAGTAGTATAATTTAGAAACGTAAATCCCTCAAAGCACAACAAAGACAATAAGGGTATGTTACCTCCTTGAAACCATGTCCTTGAGTGGTCCAGTTTAAGGCCGCAATTCTGACAGTCTTGTAAATGGTGTGTAGTCTCCCCAAGTGCCAGCAGTTCTGGGGACTCCACTTCCTCCTAGCATACACCTTGCACCATAGTTTTGTGCACACCTCTAGTCTAGTGTTTTTGTTGTATTGAGAACCTGGACACAGGAAGATAAGGTAATTTGCTTATGATTCCAGGGATCTGGAACTGGAACTGAGATCGATCTTTATAAGACAGCATTCCTGCCACAATTTTCTTTTGCCTTTTGGTTTTCTTCATGGATGGGCTAAATTTTAAGAGTCAGGGGAATGTGAATTATTCAAATCTAAACCTAGTGAATAAGGTGTATGATTAACTCAGTGCATCCATTGAGTGCCTATTGTATACTAGAGCTCCATACAAGGATTGAACAGGTCACACAGGCTGTATGAGCACCTCATGTCGGGTCATGACCTTAAATTAAATATAATTCAAAGATTGAAAAATGAGCTGTGATTACAGTGTACTTGGGAGTCCTTTCCTTGGGTTATTGGCTCTGTGTTATCCCATTGATTAATAGGTTCCAAATATAATATCAATTGGAAAAGCACCTACTTTAGTTAAGTACCTATTTCTTGTATTCTTTCAAATTCATAATGGTACATTTGGAATGAACAAAATTATTAGCTTAGGAATAGCATTATGAGTCTTTAAAATGAAAATGGGGTCTAACATTTCAGGCAAGGGAATAGCATTATGAGTCTTTAAAATGAAAATGGGGTCTAACATTTCAGGCAAGGGTACAGTTGTTATTTTCTAAAAAATTGGTAGAATTTTTAGAATACTTGCTCAATGCCAAGTTGTTATGTGGATACCTTTGGGGAAACAAAATCAACATATCCAATCTGTGGTGACAGACTTTTCATCAATTCTGTGATACACTAACGCCTTTCAAATATGGTCAACTCTCAGAACTGCTGCTTTTAAAAACCTATAATAAAGATACTAATTACTTGACTAATGTTGTCTGTCTCAATTGACTTTCATTATGGTGACAAAACTGAAGACATAGGTCATCACCTACATTATTTTTTCTAGGTCTATCCATTATCTCTGTATTCTCTCTCTCTCTCTAAATCTCCATCTCTGTCTCCATCTCCGTCTCCGTCTCCACCTCTCTATGCAGGGCTGGTGACTAAACCCAGAGCCCAGCCAGGCATGGTGGCTCACGCCTGTAATTCCAGCACTGGGGAGGCTGAGGCAGGAGGATTGGTGTGAGTTCCAGACCAGCCTGGGCTACAAAAGTGAGCTCAAGGCCAGCCTCAGCTGCATAGCGAGACCCTGTCTCAAAAAGACAAAAAATAAAATAAAATAAAATAAAATAAAATAAACCCAGAGCCTTACTCTACTGCTCAACTATATCCAGGCCAAGAATATACTCATATTGGTCTATCCAATAGACTTTTGAGATGATTTGCTGGTAATAATACTCAGATAGGATACTGTTGAATATGCAAGGAGTGTTCAAAATATATGGTACATATTTAAATAAAAATAGAATTTAATCCTCCTTGAGAATCTCTCTAGCTTGGGACACACTTATGCCATCATTGCTTGCCACGTCCTGAAGCATTCCCGGAAGTCCCTTTTCATTAATGCCTTTGTGAATTGTGATTTTAAAAAATAGTGAATGCCAGAGCAGAATGCTACACAATGAAAAGACAAAATTGTAAGAAGAAAAGACTTTTGATTCTTCCATAAACTCCAAATGACCATGAAAGGTAAATATTTTGAATCAGTTCAAGACATTGTGGCAGCTACAATAGCATAATTAAAGATACTCAGAAGAGAACGCTTTCAAACTTCCTTCAAAAAGAGGCAAGACTTGTGGATATGCATGCTTGAAGCAAGGAAGAGTATTTTGAGGGTGATTAATAATAATTTGACTTTTATTGTAATACATTTAAAACATTGAATAATGAGGCTAGAGAGATAGCTCAGTGGTTTACGCACCTGCCTGGCAAGTGGAAGGATCCAGGTTTGATCTCTGGTACCATATGCTGTGCCAGCCCCAGAAACCCCGTTGTGTGATACTGCTCACTTAAACTGGGTCTGGTGATAGAAGCTTATAATCCCAGTGCTGGGGAGACTGAGACAGGAGGATCACTGTGTAGTGAGACCCTGCAATCAATCAATCAATCAATCAATCAATCGATCAATTTTAAAAAAAATTAAATATACATCATTGCTTTCAATCATACCATGTACATTAAATGTCTGGTCCATTTTATTAATAGTTATTTTATTTATACCTTTAAACCTTATGACTCGTAAGATAAGTGCTACTAACTCAGGAAATAAATGAAAGGTCAGAAAGGCTAATAAATAAATGACCAGGGACACAAAATGATGTAGCAGGGTTAAGAATGAATTCTTGATTTCTGGGTTATTCAGCTGTGTTCTACATTCTACATTATCCATGCCTGGATCTTTATACTGGAAAGGTTTGTGGTCTTTCCATGCTCTACGGCCATGCATGAAAGGATGACTAGCTCTGGGGAGAGCACTATGAGAGTAGAGAAAAAGTTGGCGATTGTCCTGGTCTGGGTCTAGATTTCCCTCTAGAGCCTTGTTCAGCCTTGGGCCTTTCAGAAGCGGACAAATCTTGATCATTAGCGAGTCACTCCATGACTGGTCTGGAATACATCTGGCTAGAATTGTGTGAGCACCGCATCCATCCTAGGGTGGGCAGCATATACTCAATATAGGGGACAAAGGGCCTTGTCTTCCTCTCTTGCTTGTTGATTTTGCTATCTTCTGCTGCCATGAATGGTTACCCTTCTGCCATGTGCCACCCTGCCTTGGAATTACCTGATTATGGGCTGAAAGTTCTACAACTTGAGAGCTAAAGAAACCTTTCCTCAGGGCCCGGCGGGATGGCTCAGTGGTCTAAAGCGCCTGCTTGGGAAAGCTTGGGCGGCTTCAGGGACTGCAGTTCAATCCCCGGCACCACATGCTGCGCCAGCCCTGCCCTCAGGGTGGTCTGAGCCGGCCATAAAAATGAGTGAATAAACAAATAAAGGTTCTGAAACAGGGAAAAAAAAAAAAAAAAAAAAAAAAGAAACCTTTCCTCCTTTATCTTCATGTACTGGGTATTCTGTCTCAGCAATGAGAGAGAAGTGGACTAACACAGTTATTAATTAGATGGTCTGGAAACTTCCAATGAGATCGTTCATTTGCTGCATTTCCCAAACTCCGGATGGGACTTCGTACATGAGTAGATCCCACTGGGAAAACACATCACATAGATAGCTGAGCCTTTGATCACAGCCCTGCGCCTTAGCTGAGGGCTATAATCTGGACCTTGTGGAGAACCCAAAACTCTTACTGGGAGCAACAGATGGGTAAGTTGCCTCCTTTTTCCTTTTCCTCTCTCTGCTTATCTCCTGGCTTCTGCCATGGTTTGAACATGTCCCACAGAATTCACAGAGCTTGTGTTGGGCAGTTCATCCTCAAGGCAGCAACTCAGAGGAGGGATGAAGTGAGTCAAGGCTTTTCTGGAAGGAGAGGGTTGCCAGGGAGCATGCACTGCTGTAAAGTGGACTCTGCCCTTTTCCTTCCACTTCCGTGTCTGCTTTCCCTCTCATTTTTGCTATGGTTAAAGCAGCACGAGGTCCTCATCGGTGCAATGCTTCTGCCATTCTCACCTTTTCGAGCTGTGAGCCAATAAATCTCTGCTCTTTAAAAATTACCCAGTGTTAGTGTTTTGTTACAGCAACAGAAAATGGGTTAAGATAGCTTCGAAGAGGTGAGAGGGAACGTATTTTTAAGTAGGGCCAGAGCCTGATCTGACTTTACTTTCCAAATTCAAAGAGAACTGTTTTGAATTTCTTTCTAAAAAATAACAAACTTGGAGCTCCACGTCTGGCAATCATCATCTTCTGGCACACTCCAATTTTAACTCTTATCATCTACCTTGTGAAAATTATAACCTTAAAGGACAAAAGTGTTTCTTATCTTTGAACACATTCATTGCAGACACATTAATACCAACACATTAATACCAATGCCAATGGAGCAATGGAGGTAGCATAGGATACTTGTCGCCTTATCTGGGCTATTGGGCAACATTATGCATTGTTTGGATGGAATATCCATAACTCATGATACTATTCATATTTATCCTGTGCATTAACCTTCCAAGTTAACAAAACTAGGCTGATTCTCTCTCTCAATCTCTCTGTCTCTCTCTCTCTCTCTCTCTCTGTCTCTCTCTCTCTCTCTCTCTCTCTCTCTCTCTCTCTCTCTCTCTCTCTCTCTCTCTTTCTCTCTCTCTTCAGAACCAGGGATTGAACTCAGGACCTTGCACTTGCCAGGCAGGTACTTGTGCCCTTCAGCTATCTTCCCAGCCCTTTTGGTTGATTTTCTGTTAGGTGAAATGAAATCGTTCCACCAGAAAGGTGAAGGAAATGTACAAGGTTCATACTTGACCCTGTTCTTTATATATTTCAGTGGAAATAATTTGACAGGCGTTTTGAGATTGAATATCCTCAGACAAGAAAGTCACATGCAAAATATCTAAAATGAGTCCCTGATGGATCTCGCTAATAGATTCAATAGTTATGGAGCTCTAGAACTTTATTTTAGAAAACTATCACTAGCTTCTAAACACATATAAGTTAATTTTGATTGTCAAGTTGAGTAGACAGAAAGATTCCAACAGAAATGATCAGACTCTGAAGATACAAAATAGGTTAACCCAGTAAAGAACTCATAGATGAATGGGCTACCAGGGAGAAAACAGATCACGGGGTTGTGATCCTGCCGGCCCTGCCTGGCTCTTGGCTCCTTTCTTTCGTTCTTTTCCTGTTTTCTCCCTCTTGGATGCCCTGAGTTGAGCAGAATTCATTCTGGGTGTATACAGGTAGGTCATGGAGGTCTCTGGGGGTTTATAGCTGGTCCTTGGCCTCTTTATTTGCCAGCACTGTTCCTTCTTCTGCTTTTAGGCTGCTATGAACTAAAGTGTTTATCTGCACCATTCTCTTCTACCTTGATAACTCTTTTCTACAGCCTGTTAACTATGGACTGAAACATCCGAAACCACTAGCCACAATAAAGCTCTTTTCCTTTAATTGATGTAGTCCTGACATTTTTCCAGCAGTGGAAATGTGACGAATACAGCATAAATCAAATTAAACTTGCTAGTCTGTACAGATGGTTACCACTGCTTATTACATTAAAAAGGGCTTTACATGCGGATGAGCCTATGGAGATGAGATCCTCTTTGCTATGTACAGGAATGGAGCTTTATTTATTTCTCTAGACACCATAAATAGAAGAGCAAAGGTAAAGACTTTCAGAAATGTCTTGATGAGTGGAGATAATTCTGGAATACAACATTTACTTGAGCTCCACAGATAAATAGTGACTATTTAACTACCTGCATAGATAGTTATTTGTCTTTATGGAATTCTTCCATTTGTTATAATATCCAAGATTGTGTTTTCTGTATTTGTTTTGTAGAATCTAATTCAATATAGCAGAACTATAACTTGACTGGCCAAAATCTATACGCTAGCAAAATCTGACCTATTATGGCAGCCATGTACTGCCTTCCAGAAATGAATCAGTCATGCATTGGACCAATTGTGACAATGCTTGTTTGCTTTTCTGCTCTTTTGCAGCAATGGATGGGCATGCGAACTATTCTGGCCAATGAGGCAAGAGAAAAATTCCTGGAGCTCCTTTTTTTCTCTCTGATTAAAAACACAGTAATGACCACTTTCTCCCTCCTGTTTCCTGCCTTCCTGCTTGAGAACCTGAGATGGAGACGGAATTCATTGAAGGTTGATGACTCAGTTCCAACTGGGGGGGCAGCAAGTTGGAGCACAGAGGGGCTCCACATCAACAGTGGCAGACAAGAGGGATGGCTGATGTGTTGCCCTCAGCATGAGGCGCAGACGTTCCTGGCTGTCGAGGTTGAAGATACAAGCCACTGTAATACAATTAGGGAAGTCATAATGCAGGAAGTCTAGGGCCTCCAAGGTGTAAGGAGAATGCTTATATGAGGGATAGCCAGTTTGGAATTTCAAAGGATGGTAGTAAACCAGGAATTATCCTGAAAAAAATGGACTCAGAAGTGTTCTAGGTAAAAGAATCCACACATAGAGACAAGCAGGTACAAAGTAGGGCAGGAAAAGACAAGATGGCTGGATTGCTGGCTTGTTGCACTATAGGTGAGGGAAGGTGAAGGATTAAACGCAAAATGGGTAATGATGAAAGTTGGCTTAGAGAGAAAGGCAGGGTCTTGATCCTAAAAGGATCTCATGAGGGCTTGAAGACCGTGTTTTCTTACTGAACAAGTGTTGGATATGGTGATTTATTTTATATTATATAGCTGACAAACCAGAATTTAGAGACAAAGACAATGGTGTGAGGAAGAACACAGAGATTGTAATGAATATTTAGTCTTCTTAAAAAATCAAAAATCTCCATTGACTATGTCTTCTTTGGGATCAGAAGTTTTGCTACTCTTAATGGAAGTTTTCGTACCTAAAAATGAGGAGATTTTTGTCTCTGAGTATAAATACAGGAGGTAGATTCTTAAGCTACACACTAGAGTTTCCTGGGAACAGAAACTTTCCTGAGGAAGGGCAGTTTTCCTCTATGTTTCACAGCATGTGATGGGTATGTTATAAAAAATCTTCTGTCTCCCTTTCGTCACTGACTCCGTGTTTGCAAGGGCCTCTGATAAGCAGGAATAGCAAAGCTTCAGAAGTGCCTGCTGATAGCACTAAGTGGGATGCCCCATTCCTGGGCCATTGCTGATGTCTCTCCTCCCACTGCCAAGGGTCAGACACAGGGCATTGTGCCAGCTCGGACTGGCACCTCTCAGAAGGTGAGTCTACAGTGAGCCTCTCTCTTCTCTCTCTCTTCTCTATCCTCACTTCCCTCCTCTCTCCTTTCTGGTTCTCTCCAGCACCCTAACTCTGACTTCATGCTGCCAGAGAATACCACAGATGTGGTGCTGGCCAGGAGCAGGGTTTGCGCGTGTCACACGGTGCAGTGTCTGTGCTGCTTGTCACACACCCTGGGCTCACGCGTGCTGTGCCCACTGTTTCATTTCCCTCCTGTTCACCTGGTCTGCTTTGGACGACCTTCCTCTCTTATCTACCTAGAGGAATGTTGCAAATCATTGGAGAACTAGCCCCATAATTTTACTACAGCAATGAGGCTTTCTCCCAGTCCCATCCAGATATGATTACAGGGGCTGCTTTCTATAGTTTTCTGTGGCCATCTTACAGAATGCCTCTTGGCTTACTATTCATGTTTTACAAGTTTCTCTTGCAACAGACTGACTATGAATTTTTTTTTTAATCTAACGAAAATATAAAATGGTAGAAAAAAAAAAAACCCATTAGAAAGCATATAGAACTTTACCAAGCGAAACAATAGGAATTCCAGGGATTGCTGTATTGTATAATGATGCTTTCAAAATAGTTGTTCAGATTATCAGATATATGCGTCAAAAATTCATAAAAATAGTTATTAAAATTACAAAAGTAAAGGAACAAAATGAAGCATCAACCGTTCCTCTCTTTAGGCCAGCAGAAATCAACACTAGAATCATCCGAGTTGTCCTGCATAAATACATACATATATTTCTTCTCCAACCCTTTCTTTCCTTTGCCTCATCTCAGTTATTTTCTTCTCTTTGAACAGATTCTTTCCCTTTCACAGTTCCTATTTTAGTTTTTAGATTTTATTTACTATTTCAGGTTCTTATACTAGTGAGACAATACGATATTTGCACATACAGGTCTGATTTATTTCACTTGTTAGTATGGTCTCTAGTTGCTTCCATTTGCCTACACAACCCTCAATTTTATCTTTCTTATAGCTGAGTAATATCCCATTGTGTGAAAATACCGCATCTTTTTAATCTATTGCTCAGTTGATGGGCATTAGGATTGTTTCCAAGATTTGGCTATGACAAATTGTGCTACTGTGAACATGGGCGCACATATATCACTGTGGTGTGATGTTTTCAATTCTTTTGGAAAAATACCCAGGAGAATAATAACTGGATTGAATGGGACTTCCAAACCTGGCTTTGTAAGAAATCTACATACTGATTTCCATACTGGTTGTACTAGTCTACATTCCACCAACAATGCAGAAGCGTTCTTTTGGCCCCACAGCCTCTCCAGCATTTGTTATTGGTTGACTTGTTGGTCGTAGCAATTCTTGCTGTGGTGAGATAGAATCTCAGTATTGTTTTAATTAGCATTTTTTAAATTGAACATATTTTCATATGTTTATTTACCATTTGTATTCCTGCATCTGAGCATTGTACATTCATCTTAGGTACCCAATATTGATCGGATCTTTGAATTTTAGGTGCTTAATTTTTAAAATTTCTACACATGTCTAGATAGAAGTCCTTTGTCTGAAGGACAGTCAGCTATAATTTCTTCCAATTCCTGGGTTTTCTTTTCACTCTGTTGATGATTTTTTTTTTGACATTCAAATTTTTTTCAAAAAGATGACATCCCAATTATTGATTTTTTTAATTATTTCCCTTGCAGTGTGGTTTTTGTTCACAAACTATTTATCTACCCCTATGTGTCAGAATAGATGGTCTTTACCTCAACCAGAAAAAACATCTATCTATGACAAACCAGCTGCCAACATCCTACTAAATGGACAAAAACTGAAAGCTTCGACTTTAAAATCAAGAACAAGACAAGATTGTACACTGTCACCAATTTTATACGACATAGTTTTGGAAATATTAGACATAGCAATTAAACAAGAAGGAGAAATAAAAGGAATAATCATTACAAAAAAGAAACAAAATTATTATTATCTGCAGATAACATGGTACTCTACATTACAGAGCCCCAAAACTTCATTAAATCTCATAGATTTAAAAATACATTGAATAATATGGCAGGATACAAAGTCAACACTCAAAAATCATAGCATTTCTAGACATAAACAACAAACACATCAAGAAATAAATTAGGAAAATATACCTTTTGCAATAATATACAAAAATGAAATACTTAGGAATCAACCTCATAAAGAAAATAAAAGATTTTTACAGTGAAAAGGAGATCAAACAGGGCTTCAGAAAATGTAGATATTCCTTGTTCCTGGATAGAAAGAACTAGCATTGTGAAAATGGTCATAATCCCAGATTGTTATACTGATTCACTGCAGCTTGATTAAAATGCCATTAGTATTCAGAAATCTAGAGAAACATTCCTAATACTCATCTGGATAAAGAGGAGACTTAGAATACCAGAAGCAATCCTTGGCAAGAAAAGAAAGTCAAGAGACATTACAATCCCTGACTTGAAATTATGCTACAAAGCTACTGAGATAAAAATCAGCATGGTACTGGCAAAATAAAATAAAATAAAAACAGACCTGTGGACCAATGAAACAGATCAGAAGATTCAGACACAAATTCAATCACACTCAGCCACATTGTCTTTGATAAAGGGGCCAATCATGTTCACTGGAGAAAAAGATACCCTTTTGAATAAATAATACAGGAAATACTAGCTTTCCCTATGTGAAATGCCAAAATTAGACCCATGTCCATCACCATACACTAAATGACAGTCAAAATGGATCAAAGATTTAAATATTAAAACAGAAATACTAAATCTTCTGGGGGAAAAAGTTGGCCACTAATTCTTAAAAGTAGAGCTATGTTTTCTTTGTTCCTCTAGATTCAAAACCTGCTATTTAATGACATATGCTCATTACATTTTCCTATTGAAAATTAAGGAAGTAAGGAACTTTTAGAAAAATTATGAAGCTATTCTGAAGTTTCTTGATGAATGTTACGGAGTAGGATTTGGAAATGCACAGATAGTAATTAGTAAGGACCTCTGTTAAAAACAGGTTCATGTTAGCTCAGCCAGCTGTTCATAGCAAAAATCAAGAGTAATAATCATACTGGTTGTGTGACTCCCTTGTTTGATGTGATACATATAGAACTTTATTTCTATTGTCTTCCTCCTCCCCAGAATTCATAGCCTCAAAATTACCCCTAGAAAATTTTCAGACAAATACCAGCTAGGGCCGTCCTACACAATAATCTAGCTAGTATCTCCTAAACTGTCCAGTTGCCAACATCCAATGAAATTTGATTTTACCACAACAAAATACAATTGTCTAATGAGTTATGTGACTAAATCTATGGTCTCTGGATGGGATTCTGGAACAGAAATATGACATTCGGGGAACACTAAGGTGATTTCAACAAAATAAAGGAAAGAAAGGTTTATTTTATTTAGCTCACAGTTACTGGAGGTTTCAGTCCATACTCGGCTGACTCTAAGGCAGTCTGACACATGGCAGAAAGCAGCAATAGCAACAGGCCAACGAGGGCAACAGAGAGAGACAGAGACTGTCTCTCTTATATTACATTTAGGCTCTCTGCCTCAGGCTATTGGCTTCAGGCCACACTCATAATCCCAGCCATACTCAGACCCATAATCCTATCTTTGGATCACCCATAATCCAGAGGATCATGAGTTAATCTCATACTCTAGAAATCTGCGCCAGATGACTGCATGAGCTTCTGATGGGACAACTTGATATAAACCGTAACAAGGTCCATGATGCTGTGCTGGTTAAAGGCTTCCCTACTAACTGTCTTTGTGTCCCTTGAAAGCTCTGTTTTGTTGAGGGTCATAGGGCTATGAAAGCAGGAGGGAAGGCCTAATCCATCTCTGTGTGAACACATTTTTATGCCTTCTTAGTGTTGACCTGGTAGTTTAATAACTTGTGTATTGTTGTCTAGAAAGTAATAAATATTCTGCAGATATTTGCTAGACATGAATATCTTCTTTGCATATATATTATTTCTTGAATAGGCCATTTGATTGCACTAAACTTTGCCCATCAGCCTAGGTCTACAAGTGTTTGTGGCTATGACATCCTTAATCATTTATTCCTAACCATAGATGCTGACATTGCTTAGTCTTGGGTTAAAGGAAATGAGAGCCTAATTAACTGATCAACAGTTTTGGCTATATACAATAGTTTACTATTGGTAGTATTAGTGTTAGTATTAGGTTCTGGGATTCAAACCCAGGGCCTTGCATATGTTAAACAAGCACTATATCACTGAGCTACATGTCCAGCCTGTATTTATTTTCCAAATTACCACATGCAGTCACTAATTTATATATTTATGTATAAGTATACACATATTGTATGGGACATGGCATATAAGAATTTATGTATTTAGCTATCTATCTCACCGACAGTATGTGCCAGTAATATTACTAATTTTGATAGACTGACAGTACTATTACTAAGTACTATTACTAAGAATTTACGTGGAAAGAAGACTTAGAAGTATTGCTGTTATGGGGCTCGCTACCCAGTAATGAGTAGGATATACACATTTCACCAAAATAATGGGGACCAATGAAATGCCTAAGTAGAACAAACCTGAATCTTCTCCGACAGAAAGAAAAATTCTTTAAATCACCAATGACCCAGTTCATTTGGTTTGGGCTTCCTAAAAGAGGAATTGATATGAACATTATCCTTTGATTTTTTGGTAGTTAGTTGATAACCAGCATTGCCGAGAACATTTTGCCTTACTAAATTCCAGTATTGAAGGAATAGTAGTGATCAAGCCATTCTACGCATCATTATCTAATTGTAATAGTGGATTCTAGTAGGTAGGAGTATCAGTAAATCTTCGATGGCTCTAATCATTACCTTAGTATGTGTCTCTTTTTCTTTTAGTTTTTATTTTAAAGAGGATAATAAAAAACTACAAAAATACATAATTTCAAAATAAGATGGCAGGAAATTAACAGTGATTATTACATTGCATATTATTATCACCAAAGTAGTTACTCAGATTACTAGACATAAGCATGGCCAAACAATCAATGTAACTATGTAAACACTAATTGTTCCTTTCAGTGAACTAATAGAAATCAGTAGCATCTTTCCTTCTACCCTTCCTTCCCCCATCCCTATTGCTCTTTCCTTTTTTAAGCAGTTTTTTCCCCCTTTCAAAATATCTATTGCACCTTCTGGATCTTATTTACTCTTCTCAGTATCTTACATTAGTGAGATAATATGATATTTACATTTATAAGTCTGATTTGTTTCATTTATGAGTATAATCTCTAGTTACATCCTCTTACCTATGTAAGCCTTGAACTTATCTTTATTTATAGCTCAGTAATACTCCATTGTATAGAAACACCATGTCATTTTTATCCATTCCTCAGTTGATATGCATTTAGGTTGTTTCCAAGATTTAGCTATGACAATTGTGCTGCTAAAAACATAGGTGCACATATATCCCTGAGGTGTGATCTTTTTCATTATTCTGGGAAAATACCCAGAAGAGGAAAAGCTGGGTGAAACAGCACCCGTGCTTCTAATTTTTTGAAAGATCTCCACACTTTCACCATCAGTGGAGAAGAGTCCCTTTATCTGCACAGCCACTCTAGCATTTGTTACCGGTTGACCTCTGGATGACAACTATTATTTCTGGGGTGAAATGGAATCTCAACGTTGTTTTATTTTGCATTTCTCTGAAAACCAATGATGTTGAACATTTTTTTCACATGTTTATATTTTGCATTTCTTCATCTGAGAAGTGTGGGCTCATCTCAGATGCTGCGCCTCCTGCCAAGTGTGCTGGCTCAGCTACTTGGGAGGCTGAGGCAGGAGGATGACTGGAGACGAGGGTATTTAGAAAATCTGGGCAACATAGGAGGCCACGAGGCAAAGGCCTCCTGAATTGGTTGCTTCTCGAGATCTTCTAATGAAGAACTGGAATTTCTTGAGATCTCTTACAACATAGCCCCTTTAAAGAAGAAGTTGTAGTAGGGGGCCTGAGAACAAAAGAAAATTTTAAAAAATAGAAAGCATACAATTATATTACATTTAATAAGTCATTACTTACAACTTTTGAAATTCCTTTCTGAATTAAAAGTATGAAAAATAGGCTTAGCTTTAAGGAAATAAAGTAATATTCAAATTACAGTTTCATGAAGCTTCAAGTTCTACGATGAAAATTGCAGACAGTTTGAATCAAATCACTTCAATCACCACTAAGAAAAAATAACTTTATAATTTCCTGGTTAAACAAGGGATGTTAGTAGCCCTCATTTCAGGGAAGTATTTCCTTAGTGTCTCAAACTGAGATTGATGTGTTTTGCAGTAACTATCTTTTACCTCATTGTTGTGCGTTTTCCATTGTTCACACATGTGGAAACGCATCACTTCCAGTCTGGTTATGAGCTGCATGGCAGCCACATAGTAGCGATGCAGTGACCAGTGAACGCGTGGCCAGGTGGGGATGCTCTCCTTGTAGACTTCAGAGCTCCACTGTCCTTTCCTCGTGTCTCTCCAATGGTCCATATATGCTTACCTTTGAAATATGCTTGCTGAGATTTTATCTGTGGAAAGCCCAGAACACAGTAGACAAATTTTGGAACCACTGTAGTTTAGTAAATTAATGATTCACAAATAACTGCTTTTGAAAGTGAGAATAATACCAGTGTCATTCTGCTTATGGGAAAGAAGAAAGCATATATAAATATAACTGAGAACCTGGCTTTATGAACCTAACATGTCCTATGATTTTGGAAAAGATGGCTACATTTGCATCTGTGTGGGAAAGATTGCTTCAGGCATTTGTCACTTAAGGCAGAGTTTGGAAACAAATAAACAAACAAACCTTTGTGAAACACTTCTGTTTGCAGATCAAATTGTTTGCAAACAACCATTTGTGAACCACGGTAACTCTGTATAGTATAGTATAGTATAGTATAGTATAGTATAGTATAGTATAGTATAGTATAGTATCTTATATAATAAATATAATATAATATAATATAATATAATATATGAATGCTTTTATTTTTTCCTTCAAGCGTATAAAGGAACTGAAATTAGGAAAAGCAACAAATGCAGAGCATATCCTTTAGTACTAAGAACAGCTGGATACTACCATGAAAGAGAAACATTAAAAGTTAAAAAATAAAATAAAAGCTATACAATTTTTTCTTTTTTTGCTCATTAACTTTATTGAAAATCAGTAATTATATAGCATATTAAAATGTAGACAGATACTGAAATGTGAAAGGTATAAGGTGTAGACAGAGTGAAAATTAGAGAAATATTTCTGGAGTGGGCGTGAGATTAATAGATTGTTCATTGTGAATAAATTATTTGCAAACTTAAATGAATATAACAATAAAAATTGTTTAAAATAACAATGAAAATAAAGAATTTGTACATCAGTCATATAATAGTTCACTCTGCCAAAAATCAAGAAACTCGGCCCTTGGCACGATTATTACAATACTCTTGCACACAGCACGTTGCTGAAAATATGTTTCTCCAAATCTTTTCACTCTCAAGATAGCCCTGGAAAAAAGTTAATCATTATTTCTGCAGGAAATTGAAATTAATATTACTCTTGAGGCTTAGGAACAGGCAGATGAAATAATCCAGAAGGTGTAATGTGCTTCCTGTGGCTGGGGATCTAATACCAAACCAATCATGCTTTGGCATCTGAAATTAAACCTTATTGTTCCTATTTGTAATGGTATTTTCTCTCCTATACTGCCTCTGTGCTTTGAATAAATGAGGGTGCTCACAGCTGAACTGATTGCCATGGTTACAGGCAATCTGTGTGTTACATCTCCTAGCTGTGAAAAAGAGGGTAATTTAAGGTAAACATCACGTTTCTTTTACAGAGAACAATTCCCTCACAGTGGCATGCCTGACTCACCCCGCTGTTGGAAACTTTGGAGGTGCACGTAGAGGTCCAGGTCCTAGTTCTGCTCACGGATGTACTGGGCGGCCTCATGCTAGTTTCATTCCAGAGGCCTTGCTGACCTGGTGTCTGGAGTTCATGAGCTGGGAGCAGAGCCAGAGTTGCACACACAAATCTATGAGAATGTAAAGTTATATTTGTTATTATAAGGTGTGTGGTAAGTGCTCATATCGTGATATTGTGATTGACATCAGACAAGTGAGCCCTAATTCTTCTAGCCCTGTAGTAGACAGCACTAACAGCTTGGGTACCAAGCTGTTATCAGTTTCCAGGCTATCTTCTTTTCCCAGGGCTGGATGGGGAGTTTGGATTTTTAACCTCTGAGGGTAAAGGCCCCGGGCTACATTAATTCTTCATTTCCCAAGCAGACACTGAGAGCTTGCTGTGTGAAAGTTTTCTACTAAGTTCTGGAAATATAAAGATGAATCAGTGCTTTCCCCTTGGAGGAGTTGGGCTAGATCATTGGTATCTTTCCAAGGATAAAAGCGGATGCTATCAAAGAAGGCTTCTTTAGACTTTTATTTAGGTTTACTAAAGAACTCAACTGTGGCCCAGAGCAGCTTTTTCCGTGTGTGATTAAGGCTGCAGGTGTGAGAGACCCTGACAGACAATGCATGCTTCATTGATCCTAGAAGCTGGAGCTCATATTCTATTTCTTACTCCATACATTTTTATTTTCCCCTGTACTGTAGCTCATATTTTATATTCCCTTGTGTCTCCTTTTAGTTCATTTTTTTGTGTATTCTTTTGTCTTCTTGATAATATATTTATAGCTGATTTTTAGCTCTCTCTTTTCTCTCTTAGTTTAGATAATTCCTGTGGTAATTGCAGTTGTATTGAATTTGGGATAGAAACAGGAAGTTCGCTCTGTAATTTATTGCAACCGGTTCATAGTTTTCTTTGTATAAGAAAGATGTTCATGGCTTGAACTAAACTGACTTGTTTTTTCGGTGGAAGGAAGAGGTTTTATTTCTTGGTTGTAGATCCAGCTCTTATATATATATATATAAAACATATCAAACCTGGTGCTGTTGTGGTATAGAAAAAGATCCAAGGAATTTGGTATTCAAGGTTACTCGTCAGTACCAGATCGGAACTGAGGTGTGTTCATTCCCTTTCTTTCTGTGTAGAGTGGGTTCCTCAATCTTTCAGCCAAATATCTATTTTCAGACTTGAACATGAGAAGGAATCTTGCTGTCCTGAGGTGTAAAGAAACACCACCTAGAACGGAGCATACATTGCAGCCCTTTAGTTGCCCCTACAGCGATCTTTAAAGGGCTGTTTGGGACAATTGCAATATCGATGTGAGAATTTTCAACACATTCAACGTTTCTGCCAGTTGTTTTCCTTTGCAAAAGTGAACTGAGTTTTTATTTTTTCCAAAATATTTACTCAGTATTTCTGCTGGTCAGATAGGTCTGACTCTGATTTGAGAGAGCTTTCCGTCTCTTCATGCCTTACTGGCATCATTAGGTATTTTGACTTTACAAAGATTTTAGAAAGGGCAGAGCAGTGTAGCTGTGAGTCTGCCTTTGGCCCTTTATGGTGACAGTGGGCTATGGCTCTTGTCTTTCCCTGAGGCAGCATGAGGAGTATTCCTTTAGGACTAAGCATCATGGAGGGTATGAAAGTGGTACGCCCAATTATGAAATAGGAAATGCTTTATGAATTGTGAGATTTTGGCTGAACAATTTGACGGTTATTTTGGAAGTAAAAAGAGAAAACAAATAGCAAACCAAATAGCTCTGCGGATTAAAGAGCCTGCAAACAGGCACAGGGAGTAGGGGTTCGATCCCTGGGCCTGCTGAGCTAGCCCCATCCCTGGGGCGCTCTGAGACAGCAACTGGGACCAGGCGTGGTAGTGCACATCTGTAATCCCAGCTGTTGGCAGGCTGTACACAGGTGGATCACTGAGTCTGATCTAGTAGTGAAACCCTGAACACCCTGAGGAACCTTCCCTAAAAGAAAATAGAGAAAACTTTGTATAGCAATGATTAGAGTCCTACCACTTCAATGAGTCTGTCTCCTTGCTGATCATGGATGACTGCTATGAAAAGTATTAATCAATTTCAAAACAGAAAATACGTAGAATTCCAAGTCTCTCCGCGGCAGTTGTGCTATAGGATGCCTTTAACCCAATACTTCAAAGTTTTGTAGGGCTGGGAGATCACTTGGTGGTCTAAGTTCCTGTCTGGCAAGTGCAAGGACCTGGGATTGGTCTCTGACACTGCAGGCTGACCTGCATGGTGAGACCCTACACAAAGTAAATAAATCATTAAGAATATTTTTCTTTAAGTTTTGTACATGAGAACCCAATGTAAAATTTACTTCATGAGCCGGGCGTGGTGGCTCACGCCTGTAATCCCAGCACCAGGGAGGCTGAGGCAGGAGGATTGGTGCGAGTTTGAGACCTGGCCCAGCCTGGGCTACAAAAGTGAGCTCAAGGCCAGCCTCAACTGCATAGCGAGACCCTATCTCAAAAAGACAAAAAAAAAAAAAAAAAAAATTTACTTCATGAGCAAACTAAATTGGCAAGATTCACCGCCATGTTTTATAGAAAATGTTTGCTTCTCCAAGGAAAAGGAATTCAGAGAGACTTTGGGAAACAACTGCAGGTTAGGATTGATGACTTACGGACTATGAAAGTAAATATGAGGAAGCATTCAAAGCAAAATGAAACATAATGTGACATTAATGGATTTCAGATATCACCACCAGAGTAACCTATATTAAGAGTCTTGAGTTATGTATTATGGCTCCCAAACTGAGCTCTGGAATTTGTCCTACCAATAATTTTTAAATTGAAACACAAATAATGAATGTCTTCTTCATTACTTCACTGCTTAAGCCAAAAGGACTGAGATGTCTTTCCTTAATACTGAACTTTTTCCAACCCTCTGACAAACAAAATTGAAGGAGATTATGGGTTTGGTGTACACACTGGTTAACCAAATGCATCCTCTGCAAGTTCTTTTAAATATGGCTTTTGTTTTTCTCCGGAGACTGTATTCCTCATTCCCAGTTTGTAGTGTGGATATTGGCGAAGTATTTGTAGATTCAGAATGGGTAGTTGCAATATTCCCAAACAGGCAGACGGGAAGGGTCTCAGCCTGTGGTGGCAAAGCCATGGCACACATGCCACAGCCAGCTGTTTGCTGTCATTGAAAACTCTGAAAGGGTTTGCCATTGTTGGTCTAAGATGCTGTGTTTGCTGATGGGACAGTGTAATGTTTCCTGGTTTTCACCAAATACTTCTTCTCCTTCACTCCACCCCAACCCCTTCTTGCCTCCCCAGCACAAGGCTAAGAGATGATTTTTTTTCTGGTAGATTTAAGTTTTTCTCTTAGAATTTAATAAGAATGCTCATGGAACTTAGCTTTTTCATTCTAGGTCTATGCATTTTATTGCTCCTTTATTCTTTGCTGGTTGGTGTCATGAGACTTTGTGATCACATATACAACCAGAATCCCAATTAATGATGAATGGTATCACTTTGAAAGAAGGACAGGACCCTACTTTGCATGTAGGGATTCATAATGGTGCAGAATATAGGACACAGCCCTGTGTTTTAAGTAGCTACAGTTATAGACAGAGAATGGTACTATTCAGATGAGATTTAGAGTGTGGTTGGTAGGTAGAAATTCTAGAACTGAAGCTGCCATTAGACAACCATGACTAGCTAGGAGATAAATTCTTCTAGGTCTTTATTTCATTTTGACAAATGAGAATGTTGGGTTAGATGTTTCTTCCTATTTCTCCCTAATATTCTATGGTTTACAAACACATAAGCCACAGATGTTGATTATAGTAATTAAAATTCCCTGTGCTGACCGAAGTACTATCTTTATTTTAACCAAGTCAGTAGAGGCATACACTTTCTGAAAGAAATATTGTTATTTCAGTTCAACTAAGCTGGCCAGAATGCTACATTTAGTATTTCATGTGGAAAAGTTGTCATTCTTAACTAAGAAAGACTTTTCTGGAAGGGCTGTTGTGGGCAATAATATGAATTCATGGACAGTTAGAACAAATCCTCACCCAACTTTGTATTATGTTTTGTTTTGTTTTTCCCTCTACAGAATTTGCATTTCACTTTTTCCTCTCCAGAAATCCAGTGTCCTGTTAAGCTTTGTTTTTCTGGATTGTAAATGCATAATAGAAGATACAACTTTAAATCTCCATGGCCAAAGACTCTTATAGTAGTGCTTATAACAAGGCATTCTATATTAAAAACTGTATTTTATTAAAGAGCTGTAGAACTGTGTGAAGATGAGAGATGCTTGAACGAAGGGACTTTAGGGCCTGGAGGTGAAGCTCTGCGGCAGAATGTTTGCCTAGCAGGAGCAAAGCTGTGCATTCCATCATGGAAAAATAAACAAAATAATACTCCTAAAAAATCCTCCAGGAATGGTGTTAAAGGAAACAGTCTATATTTTCTAGAGTAAAATTCCTTGAGTCTTCGCAATAGGGGGAAACAATGTAGTTAAAAGTTCAAAGTCCAAAATCATTAACACAAAACCTACCATTTTCCTGGGCACTCTAGTGGATATTTTATTTTTCGTCCCATTTATTTCTCACATGGACACCATAATAAAGTTTATCCTGTTTTCAGATGATGAAAATGAATATTAGCAGGCATATTGGCCCATGAAAGTTAAACTGGGCCTCTTGGCTTTAGTGTCAAGAAAACACATGTGAGTACTTTTCCCCCAAGAAGTTGAGCTATTCAAGTCCTCATAATTACTAATAGAATGCTAGTAAGGAAATGTCGTCATGGGGAAGATTTACACTAAAGAGACAGGGCTTGCTAGCAATGCACCGAAACAGCCTGCTCAGGTGCTACAATTACACTATTTATATATAAATGGATTCAGTCAGGTAAGTGATGCTGGTTGTGAATTTTCCCAGGCCAGGGTCACTTGTTTCCCTAGCCCTTTTGTGGTCAACTGTCGAATAGGCAAACATCAACCTTGGCTTGTTCTTATAACTTCCTGACCTGCTGGCGCCCAAGTGTTAGAGGATCTGGGGACCCAGGGTGAAGCAAGCTTCATGTAGTCTCCATGTGAGGGGAATGTCTTAGCCTTTGTTGCCCTTGAGAGAGACATCGGCCAAAAGAATTGATGAGAAAGGAAAGAAGTTCCCACCTGAACAGCACGACAGAAACACATACCTGAATTCAGTGTGATTCTACATCAAGAAACTCGTGCTCTTTAGCAGACGAAAACTGTAATCTATTCACCTCCAGTGAGAACAACAAAGCCAAGAAAGTTCTGAACACAGAAGAAAACCAGATTCTGCCCTTAACCTGGATTGAGATGGAGCCTATTCATAAACCTTTCTAAGGATCTCAAATATCTGCATAACGCACCATGCAGTTCTTCTTCCTCAGAGTTTGACCTTCTTGTTTGTTTGTTTGTTTGTTTGTTTGTTTGTTTTTGCAGAGCTGGGATCCAACCCAGGGCTTTCTCACTGAGCTGTACCTTCAATTCTTCTTAATGCTTAAAAATTAATCTTAATGAGAAAAAAAAGATAAAATAGCAATGAAACACTTTCAAAATAGGTTAGTAGGACAATTACAATAATTAATACATTGTATATTGTTGTCTTTGTAGTAGTTATTCAGAGGACAAGATGTAGACATGATTATCTTGTCTAAACTATCTTAGTACAAACATTTCTTCTCAATGAACTAAGAGAAAGCAGCTGCATATCAGTCCTATCTTGTGTATACATATATAGATATGTTTCTTTTCCTGCAAAAGTATAAATGAAATACCATATTTTTTTTTTGCAAAGATTGATCTTCCTTGCATAGATTTTTCTGTCATTAGGGATTTTATGGAACAAGATCTCCTCATTGCCATTCAAACCACACAGGAAAGGTTTTAAGGAAAGACACTGAGGAAGGAAGGAAAGGAAGGAGGGAGAGAGGTAGACACACAGAGGGAGACAGGGAGAGGGATAGATAGAGAGACAGGGAGATCCAGAGAGAAAGAGAGAGAGAAGACAGAGAGAGGGATAGAGAGAGAGGGAGAGAGAGAGGGAGAGAGAGAGAGAGAGAGAGAGAGAGAGAGAGAGAGAGAGAGAGAGCGCTCTGGATAAAGTCCTCCTGCTCAAAGCTCTGAGAACCCTGTCACTGATCTGTCCCCAGGAAATACCTGCCTGCTGCTGGTTAATGACAGTGCGTCAAGGGAAAATAGCATTTCCTCTCTGTTCAACGGTTCTTTGTCAGGACTGCATCACATTTAGGCATTTTTTCCCCTTTCCTTTGATGGAGGAAAAATGCAGGATGATGAGAAAGCCCTGATTGACATCACCAGATTACCTTTGCATTAGGAAGCCATTCCAGTCGATCACCGGGGCTTGAATATGTCTAAGGCTCAGAGCATATAATTGGGGTTTCTCTTGCAGCCCCATTTTATCCGAAGGATTATAGAACTGGAGCTAATACAGAGAAAGTATCCTACAGTACATTACATTTAATTTGGCAAACTGTCCATTCAGTAATATTCAGAAATGTCTCTCAGCTCTTTCACACATGTGCTTCTTGATGCTTTGAGTACCTTTGGAAGGAGGGTAGAGAAAATAATTCCATCATCAGATATACATTTATTTCTCCATAGTGCATTTTCTATCCTAGAGAATATTTTTGCTTATTATGTCTTTAAAGTACCTGACACGTGGCTTTCTGGTAATGATGCAAGTAATTTTTTAATATAGTGAAACTTTGACAGTGTCCCAAAAATACTCTTGAGAGAATGTAAGAGTGAAATGTATAATGAAGAGGAGTCCTCATTCACACTTTTGTTTCCATCACTTCTGGGTGTATTTGATGCCCCACAGGATACAGTCTCTTTGTTTTTTGGCTTTGCTTTTTTTTTTTCTTTCCTCCATCCCTCTGTCCCTCCGTCCATCCGTCCCTCCATCCCTCCCTCCCTCCCTTCCTTCCTTCCTTCCTTCCTTCCTCCCTCCCTCCCTTCCTCCCTCCCTCCCTTCCTTCCTTCCTTCCTCCCTCCCTTCCTTCCTTCCTTCCCTCCTTCCAAGGACAGCCCTCTCTGCATTCTCAGCCTGGTCTTCTACTCCCGGGATCACGTGATCCTCCTGGTCTCCAGAGTGATGGGGTCACAGAGAGCTGGATTCACAGGTGCCACTGTGGCTGGCTGACTTAGACTTCTGACTATTCTCTGTCTGTTGTCTGCTATGAGTTCTGTGATCACCATTATTCGATATTCAGGACTTTTTTTGGTGACATGAAGCAGAAACTTGGACAGCTACCAAATAGATGAAAACACAGAGATAATTAGCGTATGTAGGCTGAGGAAGGTAAGAAAGTTTTATACGGAGCAAAAAATCTTATTTTCCTCCAAAGCAAATAAACTCTTAGTCCGCAAAGATCCAAATACAGCACTTATGGATTGACTTTGAAAATACGAAGATGGATCTAGATCCCAAATCTTGGAGCCAAACCGCTAACATCTCTTGATTCTGTTAATTTATTACACAATTATACTTTACTAATTGTCGGGTACTACATTATCAGGTTCTGAGGTTAGTAATCAAAAGAACAGACTTAATCTCTGTCCTCAAGGAATTTATGGTCTCATTGGGAAACCTATACAAACAATTATCAAAGCTTATTATATATACAAATATGATAGAAGTGCTATACAAAAGCTAAGTAAACAAAACCCCATTTTATTAAGTTTATTGGTACAGTTCTGATATGTGTAATGATCACACCCATCGCAGGGAACTTGTTCCTGTGCCTGACGTGTCTTAGGTCCTCATTTTCCCAGGCGCTTCCCCTCCTTTCAACCCGTTTCTCCTCATTTGCAAAGCTTTATTTTCCCTTCATCCTATTTTATCATTTTCCCCTTTTATCCTCCTTCACACATTCTCTTTTCAGTTTGAACAATTCCTTCTTATTCTGCAATTTTTCTTGCTTATTTTGGTTCTCATTTACACTTTCAATTCCTCACACCAGAGACACAATGTGATATTTACACGAGCATGTGAAGAGTATAAAATTAAAGTCTTCAACTACACCAATACATGCATGCCCATGTTTACAGCAGCAGAATTTGTGATACCTAAATCTTGGAAACAACACAAATGCCCTTCGATTAATGAACAGATAAGAAATACTCTTTTATATATGCTAGAGTACTTGTCAGCCATTCAGAGGGATAAAGTCCACTTTGATTGACACCCTAGAAGTCTGTGTTCAACAAAGATCCTGAGGACTTTTCAAGCCAACACTTTGGAATATAATCAACATGCCAGGTATTAATGTCAAATGGTTAATAGTTAGAATATAAAGCATAAGGTTAGCATGTCATTATTTACTTGACTCAAGTTTCATAAACAGGGGATAAAATCCTCTGCTGAATGTGCCAGTCAGGAAAAATAAGTTTAGTGTTTTGTGTCCACAGATTTTCCACAAGACCGATCAGTTGTTAGTGTAGAGCAGCAGTTGTTACAGCTCACTGTACCAGTGAGCGTTGGTTCAGAAGTTATGCCACTTAGATTTTTGTCCAGTTTCTGATTCCAGTTGGTCAGTACATTGTTTAAAATGTAACTAATAATGATTATTTAAGAAGCTGAAAGATAATTTTGAGACTAAGTTCAATTTTAAAAAAAATACTTCAAAATGCTGTTTGATTCTAAAAATAAAAGCATTTAGGTTTTTTTTGTAACATATATAGAGAAATAATACATCAGAAAAACCATTAGAATGCAACACATAAATTAAAAGCCACACTGGTATCTAGCAACTGTGGAATTGATGCTGAGAAAAATCGAATCAGTGATGCGAAAGAAATTGTGAGATGTTCCCCCAGTGCACACTATTATGCAAATAAATGTAAATAATGACTTTAAAATAATAAATAAGGCAGTCGTCATTTAGTTGATGTTTCCTGAAGCAGAAAACAAAACAAGGCAAAACAAAAAATTTCCTAAGATATACTGGAAGAAATGTTTTAAAAAATAGTTATTTAACTTATTTAACTCTAGTTCTAAAATTAAAAAGAAAAAAAAAACCTAGAAAAAATAACATCATATCTTCACTAGGTAAGATATTAGAAAGAACTACTATGTGACCTACAAAGCAATAGTATCTTATTTGTCTTGTACGCCTTACTTGTATAATTAAATAAATAGTCCTGATGCTTTAGGTGAATTAGTTTTTAGTCAAGAAGAGCAGAATACTTTGTAATTTTTGAATCCTATAATTATGGCAATTGAAAATTTATTTGTGTGGATAGCAAAGTTTAAACACAGGTGAATAAAATAGCCTTGAGGTTGCCTCACATAAATTGGAATTAAATCACTAAAGAAAGCATTGATGTATTACAAGTAACTATTAGTGACAAACATATGTGTTTTACATTGGAGATAAGAAGGATTAGCAATAGAGCTTAATAATTGTGCATAAGATTAACAAGATTTATATTTATAACACTTTTCTTGCCTTAATTCAAATAAGTTGTAAGGATAAGTATCATAAAACCCTTGCCATCAAAGAAACTGATAACATGGAATGAGAAAAAATATATACAAATAAATTTTAAGAGGTCATTAATAGTGAAAAATATGATTTGAATGATAAATTAAGAAGTTTCAAAATGTCATATTTTACCATTAGTAATGAGAAAGGAATAATTTCAAAGTGTTTACAGAGTTGTGATAGAAAAGCATTCTTCAGGTTTTGGACATAATATAAATTTAAACGGAAGGATTCGCATACAGATTGTCACCATGCTGGCGTTGTTTTGGGTCGTTGTAGGTCTCTTAGAATGGAACTGGGTAGGCTTCTCCTGTCCACTTTGACCTCTGATGTGGCTCTTCTGCAGCAGTACCAACAAAGTCATTGTCACTCATTAATTTGCTCTGTAATTGAAGGTAATATTTTTATAATACTCCATCTGTGTTGGATATTATTCCAATTCTATTGGTTAGTGTTCCGTGTGTGTTACGCAATGATTCTCAGACTATCTTTATTCCCCCCATTTTACAGCTGGGGAAAGTGAAGTAAGAGGACTTGAGGTACTTGCCTGATGTTAAGGCTTGTAATGGCAGAGCTGGGATTTGAACCCAAGGCAATCTGATTCTAGATTTTGTGCTGTTAATGGCTGTGAAGTGCTGCCTTTGACCAAGCCCTGTGACTGGCACACTAGGACATCTTTATGAGAGCATGGAAATATCTATTTTAAAATGTGATTTCAATAGCAGAGTTTTGGTTGAGGACTTAGAAATATGTTTAGGTCTTCAAAGCAAAACATTTATTTATATGAAAAGTGATGACATTATACACATATCTTTGGTTGTTCTGGGAGAATGAAAGCCATCTAAGAATTCTAAGTGGGCTGGGGAGATAGCTCAGTGGAATAAGTGCTTCACCAGCAAGTGCAAGGTCCTGAGTTTGATCCCTTGTACCACCAAAAAAAAGTGTAAATATTTTAAGTCATATTCTAAATATATAATAACTTTAGAGTGAAGTATTATATCTGTCATATTTATCTTTTTGTTCTATATGATAAACTGTTTATATGTATTGATATTGTATTAGTTACTTTTTGCTCGTTGCCGGGACAAATACCCAACACTCAAAATGAAGGAAGGAAAGGTTTATTTAGCTCACAGTTTGTGGAGGTTTCAGTCCATATTCGGTTGGCCCAAGGCTGAGTGGAGCAGGGCAGAGAGCATCCAGTTCAAGGCAGCAGAACAGCAGCAAAATGGTGGCAGAGGCAGCCAACCAAA
>PVJA010002269.1:0-39401 GCA_004027025.1 Myocastor coypus | reverse complement strand
CCCCATAATCCCAGAAGTACTTCTACCCATAATCCCATCAGTACTAAAACCTATAATCCCAGGGATCATGGATCAAGTCTCAAGCTCTAGAAGTCTCCACCCAATGACTCCATGAGGCTTTGGGGGGACAACTAGACATAAACCATAACAGATATGTACAAATAAATGAAATCAATACTTAAATAGCTGTAACATTTAAATGCATTTAACAAATCATTTATTTTTTTTAAATGGGAAGGGTTTTAACAAAGACTATGTATTGTATAACAAAAGGTTGGCGAGGGTTCTTGAATCTTGTACAGATGATGTTTAGAGGGAACTTGTTTGAAAACTAGAGATTGAGAAAATGTGTGCTTTTAGTTTTTGTGACAACAGAGAAACTTTAAAATCTTTGTCATTTGGTGACCCCTTTTATTTTGGAGTACTTATTTGTATGACAATTAGCTGGCAGTCATTTATTGGTGGAAAACTGGAGTAAACCAATTCATCTGTCACAGGTTGGTCCCCAGTTTCGTATTTCATATCATCACCATCATGTGCTAACTGACTAAATTCATTCACCCCGGAAGGTCTTTGGCTTTGGCCTATGAGCCTTGGTTAGGGGTGTAATTCTGAGTCTTCGTCCTTATTTGTTTTTCTATGTAGAAATGTTTTCTGTTTGGAAGACTAAGTTGAATCAACGCTTTTATTTTTATTTTTTATTCTTTGCTTGGTTTATGAATTGTCACATCCAAGTGATAGTGATTTTTTTGTTTGTTTTCTTTTTCTTTTTTTTAAAATAAGCTACAGTTTGCCTTTTAAGGATTGAGCCAAGTCATATTTCTTTTGGGGGAAAAGCCAACTCCAAATATGTTTCAATTTCCTATCATGAAAGAAGCGTGGAAAAGCAGGACATTTAAAACCACCTGGTAATTTTTAATATCACAGTGAAAAGTTTGGTTGATTGTGAGGATGTTTTTCCCTTTAGAAAAATACGGTTTAAAACACCAAGTGTGCTCTAGTCTTCCTTTGGAGATGGCGTAGGAAATGAGGCTGCAGCGTTTTGTTTAATGATGGATGCGTGGAAATGACGGGTGCTGGGGAGCACGAGCAACAATGTAGATCACTGAAAATGAGGATATTAACAGATTTTTCTTGACAGGCTAAAGGCAACATGTATAGAGAATAATTATTCTGCTTACAAGAAGGTGGAGAGCTGAAGTGGTCGGTTGGGCTAGGGATTGTTGAACTTTCTTGTTTCCCTGACAGGGCTCAAGTAAATGATTAAGCATATGCCAAATGCTGAAAAATATGCACATTTTAATTTATTTAATAGGCTACTTATGTTGTTCATCAACTGGTTGCTTTTATCTTATTCTCCGGATACCTTTTTTTCTTATTTCGCCTTTTCCCTGTTTCATAGCCGACCCTTGGGTCTCTTTCTCTCTCTCTCTCTCTCTCTCTCTCTCTCTCTCTCTCTCTCTCTCTCTCTCTTTCTCTCTCCCCCCCCTTCTCCCCTCTCTCTCTTTCTTCCCCCTGCATACTTCAGGTGCAGGAGCTGTGTTTCTCCTCGTTAGGCCCAAAGTGCAAGTATCCAGCTTGGAATTGCTCTAGGAAAGGAATTACAGAGTCATTGAAATCCATCCCTTGTGATGATAAAGATGTTATAATAAGCCAAGGAACAACTGAATTCACTGTTAAGAAAAAGTTGCTTCTCTATTACGTGCTTCCCATGTTTGCAAATTTTATCTGAGGGCTTACTTTTCTTTTTCTTCATTATATTTCTGCCCTTGATTTCACAGACCTTTGATATATAAGATGGTTTCTGTAATAGCCAAACATTTTTAAAAACAAACAAGGTGATTCTATAATCACTCTTTGAAAAAAAATGAAGATTGCTGAAAACGAAATATTAGGGGGAGTCTGCCCGCAAAATTAGAGTTTCTTTTTTGTCCAACAGTGTATGCTGCATCAAACCTCCTACTGGAATATTCAATTTTCGGAGGCATTCAGCAGTGAGGTGCTAAGATTGATGGATGAGATTGAAATCACACTCTAGAAGTCGCATAAAGGCATCGATAATGACAGCACAGGAGACGGAAAGGGAGCTCTCCAGCAAGGCTGCGCTACGTGCTCTGCGCATGCTCACAGATGGTGATTCGTGGAGTCGCTACACCAAGGGAGGGCTGTCCACTTGTCCCCCATGTCCTTCTAGAGCAGATTACTCTGTAAGCTCGTAGTAATGCTGTGTAAACTGCTAATTCTAGCTGAAAGGGACTCTGTTTTGCTCTAAAGGCACAGCAGCGGGGAAATAACCCAGAGTGCAAGGAAAACAAAATCATCATTCGTCCAACTCATGCGTGTATTAGTTATGTGATTTTTTTGAAGGGAGGGTTAGGCAGAATATAAAATATTTCTTTCAGGACTTTTTCAGTAATCGGTATTTTTTTCACCTTTGCAAAATGCAGCATGTCATTTCTGCTCATCTTCAACTTTCCCTTCAGACGCAAATATTGGCAGTGAAGAAAACTTTCGCACCAGAGTTTTCAAGTTAAAGGAGATCGTTTCTGGGAGCTTAACACCGGTAAGTACTCGTTTTCGCTGAATATCTAAAACACGGTCACTTCTTAGTATAAAGGCTTCTGTTTAAAATATTATCAATGAATGTTCACGAATTAGCCAAAAAGATTCTTGGCCTTGGCCCAGGCCCGTCTTCATGAGTGAAGACAGAACATTCTGTATTCCACCTGCCAGGTAAGAATCTGAGTCGCACCTTCCCTGCTGGTGTTTTGGAAGGCAAAGAGCCAATGAGAAATATAAACTGTAGAAAGGCTTCTTTCTTAGTATAATTCATAAAATATTGACAGAGCATGTAATATGGATGGCTTTAATTTCAGGATCTGGTTATAAAATTCTAATAAATGATCCAGGAGAACACTAGCTAATTTGGAACATAATTCTTGAAGGAGTTTGTTGTGCCCCAGGGCTTTGGCTTTGGAGAGAATTCTGATAATATTTTGCATTTTTCCTCACGTTACGATGTTCCTTTTCATTAAAACATTCCTTTTCTTAGGAGTATTCCCGGGAGTTTCTATTAGTGATAAAAAAAGTGATTGAATTAATAAAATGTTTTCTAGTGACTTCTCGGCTCCTCAAATGAAATTTTTATGATTAAAGTGAACATTTCAATATTGTATTTTAAAACAATTAAACATGAGGAATGAGTTAAACCCAGCGTGCATTTTAAAGTAACATCTTAGTTATCTGAAATTCAAAGCTACTTGCTTTGATGCACTGATGGGTTCAGCGGTTCTGTTGCTAAAACTATTTCCAACTCTTCTCCATGCTGTGATAAAACACATTAACATAAAAACCTCAAGTTCCAATTTTCTGTTGTTATGGCATTCTCAGGTTCAGTAAGCTGCACAGCTAGTTGCTCCACTCCTCCCTTCAGCATGTGGAGCTCTGGGGACAGTTCTCCACTCTTCTTTGGAAAACTTGTTTCAACTCATGGTCCAGTACATTAAAAACAAAACAAAACAAAACTTTCTTTACCATTGCCTACATCAATGGTTGACAGTTCTTGTTAGGACGTTTTTTGGGTTTTATTTCTTGGTTGTTAGTGTTTCCTATTGCCCGTATGTAGATCAAGTTGTAGTCTGACCTCCAAAGATATCGGTTGTTATGGTCCCATTCTCCTTTTCTAAATTTAGCTGTCCTGGCCTCTACAGGAAACATGTATCTTCAACAACTGACCCTGTTGTACTGCCCCTGTACAACCTTATGTATATCTGGATATGTACGTTTTGTTTAATATTGGCTTCAGACTTCTCTGTCCTTTTCCCTTTATATGTTGTCATGACCTTGTTAATCCAGTTCCACCACCACTTCTTAAAGTGTCTCCACACCGGCTGTGCTCATACCTTTCTCTCTGCTCATGTTGGCTCTCGGCAGCTGTTACAAATTGAATGCTTGTACCCTTGAGAAGTTGAAGGCTTTGCCCATAGTAGGATGGTATTCAGTGGTGGGTTTTTTAAAAAAGTAATTAGGGAGTGATGGTATTGCTCCATGAATGGGATTCCCCAGAGAGCTCTCTACCCCTCCAACTTGCATGGGAGGCTACAATGTCAAGCCGACGACAATGGGCAGAGTCCCAGGAGAGGGTCTGTACTGCACTTAGACCATGCTAGCACTCTGACATCAAGGTTCCAGCATCATGTAAAGGACATTTCTGTTATTGAAAAGCTAATCTACAGGGTCTGTTGTCATAGCAGCCTGGAATGTATAAGAGTGTCATTCTGTTTGTCAGGCACTATTCATCTGAGGAAAGATGCTCAAAGAACCTTTCCTTAAAATATAATGAGCTTCTTTTTTTTTTTTTAAAGCTTTTTCTTTGTGCAGCTCAGACTCGCAGTGATCCTCCTGATTTCTGCCTCCCTAGTGCTGGGATTGCAAGCATGTGCCACCATGCCCAGACCCCATTGCTGGCTCAGCACACCTGGGGGTGGGGCCAATGCAGCATGCAATGCCAGGGGTCGGACTCTGCCCCCTGTGCTTGCCTAAGCAAATGCTTAGTCTGCTGAGCTATATCACCAACGCTTATAATGAGCTTCTTAAGGGCAACCCTGTATTATCTGTCTAATTTACATATACCGCCTAATATCTGCCCATAAAAGATGCATGACTTTGCAGAAAGAGAATGGAAAAAATGAAAGAGGAATAAGAGAGAAGGAGGGAGAGAGGAAGAGAGGGAGACAGCACTCAGGTGGACCATGGGGAAGAAGAGAAAATGCGATGGAGATGCATAAGGAGTGTGAAAGACAGATTTAAGTCTTAGCAATAAGAATGCACATGTCTGAAGGAAAAGGGCCTGTTTTGGCAAAAACAGAAATAATGAATATTAGCTGTTTATGTCATGTATTTCTTCAATAAATATCCACCAGGTTATTTCTTTTATGTAAATACAAGATGTTGAGACACTTTTTTTTTTTTTTTCTCTGTTTCATCATTTTAAAATTTTGGAAAATACCATAACTTCTTCTAAGCAAATTTTTAGGTGTATTTATTGTCTATTTCATTCATCTCTATAGCTACATAAAATCAATGCCTCTCATCGTTAATAAAGACCTCACAGTAGAATTTCCAAATAATTTTAAAAGATGAAATATACTATATATAAAATCGTATATAGACATATATATGATTACATGTATGCAATAAAGTCTTTCTTAGATGACTGAGGAAATGTATGTGTATATGTATATGTACATATACATCTAAGATGATTAAGGATGGGCCATAATAAAGGTGTCCTCAAAGAAACTATAATTTCTCTGTGCTGATTAATGCTTACTTTTTTAGTATCAGACAATTCCAATCTCTATCTGAAGTATATTTACTAAGGATACTTATCTTATTGAGCTGTTTGTGTTTCTTGATTCACAAACCTTTTCTTTCTCTGAGAGCAGAGCATAAACTTAGCACAATGGATATTTATTCCATTTGTGTTCAGTGCTATCCATGAGGTGATTGCTTTCTCGGTCAACTTTGCCTATAACAAATGGCAGAGGGCCCGCCAGGATGGCTCAGTGGTCTAAAGCACCTGCAGGCGGCTGCAGAGACCGTGGTTCGATCCCCAGCACCACATGCTGCCCCAGCCCTGCCCTCAGGGCAGGCTGAGCCGGCCATAAAAAGAAATAAACAAACAAAAGTTCTGAAACAAGAAAAATAAAATAAATTAACAAATGGCAGAGATCAGCTAAACAGTCTTTGCTACAAGACCTGTGCACCCTATTGTACCCACCAGAATGCTCTCAACAGAATGTGCCAGAAGACTCAAGAGCAGGCGACTCCCACACGGTGGCCAGGCTGATCGGTTCAGCAGCTCATCCGTCTACCTTTCAGCTTTGCCACCCCAGCCAGGTTGGCCAGCGAGCCTCCCAACACAGCCTATTCATCAATGTCAGAGGGAGCGAAGGAATAATTTCTTCCTTTGGCATTATTAAAAGCATACTAGGAATGAAGAATCTTTTCTCAGAAATCCTTTAGTACTCTTTTTACTTCCTATTATTATCTCTTCTCCACTGAGAATCTGGAGTCAGCATCAGCAGAGATATCTGTTTTGTTTGCTTCTAGTCTACAATGCCTAGGATCTGCCATGTCATGGGTGCTGAGTTAATATTTGTGAAATAAATAAAAGAATGTATGAGTACTTTATTTGCCCAACTGAATGACATGCCTTTCCCCCTACCCAATCATAGGACTAAGAGTATCACAGGTTGCTTAATGCTTGCTTATTTTCTTTGTTCAACTCTCACTAGTGCTTGCTGTTAGAGATGTGTCTGGGCAACTAGCCATCTATCTCATATGTGATAAGACCCCTGTGGTTGACTCTGATCCATCAGAGTTTGCTTGAGTTGAATGAAAAAGGGTGATTCTTGAAGTAAGTTGGGCCCTGGAAGTATGAAAGGGAACACATTGGTGCCAGTTTGATATAGAGTCTCTGTAAAGGCCATGGCTAGAGACTTTGTATCAGACCAGAAGTGCAGTGGGTTTTGAGTAGAGTTAATAAAGAAGCACATGTGAGAGCTGCTAGGGCTGATGGTACATGCCTGTAATCCCTGCACTAACTCTATCAGAGGCTGAGGCAAGAAGATTGTACATCTAACCTCAGTGGAAAACTTAGGTAGAATGTATCTGTCTTAAAGTGAAAAAGAAAAATTAAGAATGGGTGTGAGGATGTAGCCTGGAGTTTATTCTTTAGTAACTATACCCATCAAAAAGAAGAGGCAAGAATGAACTAAATGGCAGTAAAACCCCTTTTCTAGCCCCCTCAGGTGAAACCATGTGGGTTGTGGAAAGTAACTGAGTCAAGCTGCTTGAGATTGCTCTACTGTGTTCATGTCTTTATACACCCCATCTACTTAAGGCTTTCTATCTCCTAATGTAGTGTTTGCTATTTAATTACATGTCTTGGTAGAATTGGATTTTGCTTATCCTACTTCTTTAAAAGAATATTAGGAACCATGATATTAAGAAATTTATCACACATTACTTAGAGAAATGAACTGTTTCAGTTATTTAATTTCTATTTATCCACATTGAAATGTAGCTTTCTAGACTCAAGCTTAAACATGTTATGATAAATGGTGTAAAATTTGCTTTTTCTCTTCAGTGTATTTGTTAATTGCTGCTAGATATGTATTTGGGACATATTTGGACAATTAAGCAAGGGTCTTAGTTGATTTTATATTACTCATTTTATGTAGTGTCTCACTAAGCAGTTCAGACTCATAGTGATCCTCCTGTCTCAGTGTCCCCAGTGCTGGGATTGCAGGCATGTGTCACAGTACCTAGTTTCAGGACCAGCACAGCATATCCAAGGTTCTGGGGCAACACAGCATGTGGCACTGGGGACAACACCCAGGCCCTGACTACTGAGCTATTTCTCCAGCTCCAACTGTCCTAGTTTTGAAGGTTAAATTGTTGAATTAGATATTCACCTATCTGCACATCATTGACCTTTTGTATCTTTTCATGTCTCCCATGAAAGATTTGTGAAATTGTCTTCATATAAAATGATAATCAGAGACTTTGACAGTGCTCAGATAGATTAGCCCACCAAAGAAAGGAAAAAAAAATACATGTTTTGCTTTTTAAAATCTGTAATTATATCTAGAGATTTTTGTCTCATATCTAAGTAAGGGAACCTTTTTAATGATCAGTCTGAGAGTCTCAATTCTGTACTTTAAATAGCCTGAAGAATAAATTCAGCAAACTCCACCTTCTCTCTTACAACTTGAACTTTTTTTAATCTGTTTTCTATTATTATGAATTTATTTTACTGCCCAAGGTTCATTTATGATCCAGTAGTCTTACTTGGCACAGTTTTAGGTCTTTGGGGAAAAGCATATTATAGTTTAGATCTAAGATGTCTTCCTTATATTTCATAAGCTCATTTGTTTCAAGTTGAGAATTTTGTAACGTGATTGAGTCATTAGTTGAACGCATTGTTGGGAAGTGGGGAGCACAGGAAGAGCTGGGACACTGGGGCTGCGACTTGGGAGGGTGCATTCTGCTTCCCTGTAAGAAGGAAGCACACTCCTTACCCCGTACGTCCTGAGTGCTACTTGTTAGCGGTATTCCTCTGCAGGATCTTCTGCCATCCTGTTATGGTTTGTGTATAGGTGTTTCCCCCAAAGCCTCATGCAGTCATGGAGCAGGTTCTGGAATTTGTAATTGATTATTGTGGAAAGGGTTGCTGCACCTGCTCCCAGGCAGGTGACTTGCATTTCAATGTAAGGAAGGAAGAGAAGTTAGCTGCTTGGGCTGCTGCTAGCTCCAGCTTTAGCTCTCACTCTTAGCTGACACCATGAAAGGTTCTTTTCTGCCATGTGCCTCTCTGCCTTAGAGCCAGCTGAATATGGACTGAAACGTCAAGTAACTATGAGCTAAATAAATCTTTCCTTCCCTCATTTTGAGTGTCTGGTGTTTGTCCCAGCAACAAGAGAAGAGTAACTGGGACATATCCCATTGCTGCCCTGGAGCCAGAAAACCATGGCCCAAACACCCTGAAACGTGGAGCCAAGTAAGCCCGTCCTCCTTTCAGAGACAGGTGTCAGCTGTTTGGTCCCAGTGTGGAAAAAGCTGACCAGTATCAATCTCAAACACGTTTCAAAGGGCCAGTGGTCCTCCCTGACTTTGGGGTTTCAGGTTTCTTTCCCGATGCTATGCTTTTGACAATGTGAGAATTACATTAACTGGAAAAATAAAGGGTAGAAGCTGAGCAGCTCTGCTCCCAACATCATGTATTAATATGGCTCCATCACTCGAACCAACACATCTATTCCTTGAGCCCTCAGAATAAAATAAATGATTTCCTACAGTGATTAGCTATACAGGCTTGATCTAAAGACTATGTAGAGTCTAGGGAGATAGCTCAGTAGAATAAGTGCCTGCTTAGCAAGTGCAAGGTCCTGAGTTCAATCTCCAGTACCTCAAAAAATAAGAAAAATAAAAATAAAGACAAAAGTCTGTGTGCTGCTTCTGGTATTCCCTGGGAACATAACCTCTTTCAGGCTTCACACTGCAGGAAATAACAGCATTGACTCGCAGCACTGTTGAGGAAGTCACATGAAATAAACTAAAGGTACTTGGTAGTGCTGGGCACAAGAAATTATTAAAACTGGAAGCTAATCTATCTTAGTTTTTAAATAATCTTTAATTGAAGTGAAGAGAATTAAAGTTTGACAGGATGTTTTGTGCAACTGCTAAAGATGTAGCTGTAAGGACTGAGGCGTGTTGCCAGGGGTCCAGGTGTCACTTCCATACTGCACTGTACAATGGCGACTTTGCATCACATTGGCTGTTAGACCTGCTATGGTAGAGCAACGTGGCAAGTGAGGAAAGTGACTGTTTAGCTGGGTATGTAACCATAAAGACTCAGAAAACTTACTCAAACTTCCTGAGCTTGGAACTCTTTAAATGCTTGGGACATTCTGGAGACGTTTTTCTCCTGAGTCTTACCTTGGATGCCCTATGGCGTGGCTGATAGTTCAGGCACTACCCTTTGAAACTTTCATTTCAGTCCCTTTTAGCCCCTCCCTTGCTAAACACGAACTGTGGGTCATAGCCTGGACCTAATGGGGGCTCTTTTCATTGAGAACATGTTAAGATCCTTTAAATTCCAAGGTCCTACGTCATCTGAGGGCGTCATCAAAAGCCATGCTGTTTGTCCCATAGCCATGAGGCTTCCCTACAGTGTGTCCACCAAACTAACTTTGCGAATCCACTGACATGTTTTTCTGCTTTCAGATTGCCTCAGACTATCTGACTAAATGGTGAAAATGAAATTGACACAATTATATATGTACTCAGATCTTTACTGCATCACTATTTATAATGGTGAAAAACCAGAAACAGCCTAAATATTTTCAACCAGAGAACGGTTAAATAAAGTTATCTCATCCGTAAGCTGGAACACTAGGCAGACACTAACATGAATGTGGTAAATTTGTATGTGGAATTATAAAAAATTTTCCACAACACATCCTGGGGTGGAAGTCAAGCGAACTGCAGACTTTGAAGAGCTAGAGCTAAAATATTTGCCATCTATTTAGCAATTCTTTTTCTCTAATTTTTGGTCTGCAAACTTATATTCTTAATCCTCCAGAAGAAAAGCTTAGTGATACTACTACTGTATAATATAGGTGCTTGAGCTTAACATCAATGTCTTTCTGAGTGTCAAACATCTTATACTTAATTTGGTATTGGTATTTTCCATCAATTGTTGATATTCTAATAAATCTCTATGGATGTGATAAAAGCAGTTATACATTTTTTTACACAGAAAATTAGAAATCTAAGTATATATAAAATTGTAGGCTGTCAATCCTATGGCATTTTTCCTAGTCTCTTACTCTCATTTAATACCCTTTTTTGTTTGCTTGTAAACCAAACATTTACTTGAATGAGAATATAGCAGTAACCAAAAGTACATTAGAAGCAGCACACATCTAAAAGACCAGAATGATGGGCAATCCAAGCATAGTTTTAGTGTTACACATGGCTATCCTCAGTGTGAAAGACCTTTGGGAGGTTCTTGGGAACATTATTTAATTCATCCCTTGTATGTAAATGCATGGTTTTGCTCCTGCATATTTCCTATCTTTTCTGCTTGTAGTCACTTCATTATTTGACCTTTAAGTCCTTGACTTCCATTCAGCTGTGTTATGCCTCTCCATTTTTATTTCTTCTTTTGAGTTCTTACACTAGGAAGACTATATGATATTTACATATGTAGGTCTGGTTTATTCCACTTATGAGTATATGTTCAAGATAAATCCATTCATATGTGAGGTCTTCTAATTTATCACTCTTTTTAGCTGAGTAATATTCCATTGTATAAAAATACCGCATCTTTTTCAACCATTCTTTAGATGATGTGCATTTTCGTTGTTTCCAAGATTTGGCTATTACAAATTGTGCTGCTATAAACATAGGTGCACAATATCACTATGATATGATTTTTTCAGTTGTTCTGGGAAATTTCCAGTAGGGTGATAGCTGGACTGAATGGGACTTCTAGTTCTAGTTTTTTAAGGAGTCTCTACACTGCTTTCCATAATGCTTGCACCAGTCTGCATTCCCACCAGCAGTAGAGAAGGGTTCCTTTTTCCCCACAGCTTCTCCAACATTTGTTGTTGGTTGATTTCTTTCTGACAGCCATTCTTTCTGGGGTGAGATTACTCAGAAACTAAGAGAACTTGTGCTATAACATGCTATAACTCAGTGATTTCCCGAATTTTCTGTTCAAGGAAATTATGGGGCTACAGAGGAAAGGGATTGAAGATGTACCTAAGGAGAGTCACCTACAGAAAAACATTATCTCAGGCTTTCATAGAGAGCAAATTAGTTAAGCAATGGCTACGACTCATCCAGACAGCTGACGCTTACAATAGCTCTACAAAGCACTGCACATGGTTTCAAAGTAAATCTTTAGGGGATTTAACTGCCTTGGGAGATATAAAAGTTGCATATTTTGTTATGCAGGTTTTGTTTTAACTTGCCCTTAACCACCCAGCAGAATAGTTTAACCACGAGGCATTAAATGTAAAGCTAGATTAGTATGCTGAGCTGCAAAAGGCTTAAATCCACAGCTTCTGACATTGCCAGTTCTACTAATAACCCACTTTGGTTATCAAACATTGGATTATGTATACAACTACTTTCTCTTAGTTCAATGAGAAGAAATTTTTTTGTATCAATAGTGATTAGAAAAATGATCATGTCTACACCCTCTGCTCCATATAACTACTATGAGGACAACAATATGCATTGTATCAATTATGGGGAATGTCCTACTAATGTGTTTTGAAGCTGTCCATTGTTATTTCTTATTAAAAGTCATTTTAAAAAAGCAAATTGCAGAGCACTGCATATAGTACTGCCCTGTGACTGGGCATGTGAGCTGTCGCATTGCGCTGACCAAAGGGTCCAGTAACTGAGCTGCTCACCGTGCTCAGCCTTGAAGGGTGGAAGCTGAGTGTTCCTGAGAATGAATAACTTCATTTTCATTTAACATGACTCAGCAATGCTCACGTGACTTAAAGTAAGCATGAATTCTTATAACTATTGACAACTAAACTTATCTAATAAAGGCTAATATTTCCCCTTATTCAGTGCTAATCACAGATTTAAAAAAAATAAATTAAGAATGTATTTTCTATCTATATGTCCTTCCACTCGTCATCTGGATATCCAATAATAAAAATTAGTGTAAGGGCCATGGAACCATAGCTTCAATTTGATCCCAATTTGCAATGTGAGAAGGAAGATTAAAATAGAAAATAGTTTAAAAATGAATTTTATCGGCTGAATTTATATTAAGGAAAATATCTTTTAAGAAAAATGAAAGGAACTAATCTTTCTCATACCATTTCTGTGCTGAAGACTTAAAATGGTATTGCTTTAAAAGGAAATAGTCCAGAAATCAATTGGATCAAACAGAACTCTCCGTATGTAAGCAGTAATTGATGTTCCAATAATGTATGGAAAACCCAGTGCTGGGAAGTTCCATGGTTGCAGATGCATGAGTGTTATTTTAATAAAATTAACCATAAACTGGGAGGATACGGAGAATTTGAAGTATGTGAGCACTTGAATAGGGCAATGGTAGGGAAAAATGGTTAGAAATTGGAGTAAAGGGAAAAGAAGAGACATTGAGAAGGGAGGATGTAGGAGAGAGAGAGAGGGAGAGAGAGAGAGAGAGAGAGAGAGAGAGAGAGAGAGAGTCCTTATCTCCTAAGTTCTCTTCTCCTCTTCTCCTTGTTCCTACCCCACTGGAGTACACTTTAAGGTAAGAGAAGATGAGCTCTGACAAACCCTAAAGCAGAGAAAGAGAAAAGTTCTCAAATTTAAGATTTGTCTGCTCTTCTTTTTCTAGAAGCTTGAGGTGTAACAGTTGGTTGTTTCTTTGTGCTTGTTCTGTTTTACATCCACTAAAAAATTCCTTCCATAATCTCTATTAGCATACTCTGTCTAAGAAATTCTGGCAACATGAAGGTCATTTTTTTCATCCTTAGGTAAAATGCTCCAGAGCATGCACTTCTTCTAGAGAATAAATATTGTCTCAGCCAATCCCTGTAGTCAACTAGTGGAATAAATTATGCACTTTATTGAACTTACCAAGCCATATTTTCCTATTCTGTAGGATGACAGAGTCAGGACCAGAAGCCACTAATGTCCTGTATATCTTTAAAAAGGCTACTTTATATTTTTTTCATCATAGTAAAGTTTTATTAAAAGTAGGAAAAGAAACAGGCTGTGCAGAGTGAGTTTGAGCCAACTAAAAGTAAAAAAAAGAAACACATCATACAGCAGGAAGTTGGGCCAAGGTCAAGACAGAACACAGTGACAAAAACTGACAGTGGATTGTCGTTTTAGTCCAGTCATTCCTCATACTGCCACAAGGTCTAGGCTGTCCTAAGGAAAGCCTGCTCAAGTTCTGAGGAGAAGTCCATAAGCAGAGCTGTGGGAATTGTTCTGGGAAGGTGCCCTGGGATTTTGTAATCAATAGGCCATACCTGCTTCCCCAAAATTTGAAATTCCAATTTTGTGGCTGCTTTTGAGGTGGAGATGTGATGAGACAGAGCCATATGGGCGTTGGAGTGGCTTTCTCTTTGTGATGACCGATTCACCTTTTCTTGTTGAGTGACCTTGAACAGATCACCTGATGTCTCAGGTTAATGTCCTACACTCTTATACTAAAGATCAAAACACCTACTCTGGAGAATTTTTACCACTGCTTTTATCGACTTAATGGTACTGAAGCACTTAGCATCACATTGGGTGTAATCCACAAACGTCATTTCCCTCTTTGTTTTCCTGCACTTAAGACTGGAAGGGAGATTAAAAATGAAACAAAGCTGTATATTTACTTATGTAGGAAAAATGTTGAAGTATCGATTTAATAATTAATATTACCTTTTGTTCAAGATGTTTATGTAATTTTTCTTGGATCCAGAGATATTATGTTATATGAGAATTTATTTTTATTCCCTAACTCAGCATTGTTTCTGTATCAAAGGTTAAAAATGATGTAAGTACACTAATGTATGTTAAAAAGTGTTTACTTTTAGCATGTCTATAGAAAATTCCCTGTTCTATGGCTCTATCTCTCAAAAAAAGTCCAAAGAAAAAAACAAAACAAAACAAGACAACAACAAAAAAAAAATCCCAGTTCATTTTTGTAACTGAATCACAAAGCATGAGTGTCAAGCTCACAGTAGATATTATTAAATATTTATAATTTTCATTGACTTCTAAGTAAAATTTACATTTTCAAACATTTTAGAGAGAATATATAATTACCCCATACCAAAGCTTATTGGTATATATAGTAAGTATTTCAGATCAGGAATCCAGAAGCCAAAAAGATTATGAACCCCTAGACTTACCAAAATTTCAAAAATAAAGTGGGGGGAGACTGTAACAAAATAAAGCATTGTAGCTCAGCAGTCACCCAGAACACTCAGCTTTCCTCTTCCTTAAGGACAGCCGAGTATATCAGAGAATACAAAAACTAAGGACATAAACAATCCAAATTTGGGCTACAGAAGGAAAATAGTACAGGTGAACTAAGCAAAAAGTCTAACTGAACAAAACTTGCCCCGGCCTAGTAAGGGAGATGTGGAGGAAAAGGACACTTTGATATGAACACATCATGTCTTGAGCAAGAGCATAAAGAAACAGTGCTCAGTAGTGCATACATAGCAGAAGGAATAGTCCAGGAAAATGTCCAAGCGAAGAAAGTGCCATTTGCCAGCATGGGGTTTTGCTTTAACAAACGGAAATTAAAGCTATAGTATGAATTTGCAGGCCAAGGTTTCACTGCAAAATCAGAAAAATAAGGGAGGCTCCCCTGCAGAAAAATGGAAACCAGGTTCACTGGGTACTGCGGTGGGGCTGAGTCCTTGGCAGCCGCGATCTTGTCCTGGATTTGAAGCCCCAGAGAAATCCTCATGGCCTAAGGGGCCAGTTCTGTCCCCTTGAGATGAACACCTTTGTGTGTGGAGGTTTCGGTTATGGGAGGCTCTGCTATTCCTGGGATCCAAGGGGCTCCGCTCCTAGGGTGGGGGCTGGAGAATCCCAGGCTTTGCTCCAAGTTGGGGCCAGTCAGGAGCTGGACACGGCGGATGCTGCTAATCAGGTGGCCTTCTGAGCCTGACTGACAGCTAGCTGCACTGTGGTTACCATGGAGAATGAAGGAGGTGAGCTAAAGTTAGGGCTAATATTCTGCCAGCATTTCTTAAATGAGTACCATGTTTATATGCAAATATCGAAGATAATAAAGGGCCTGGAAATTACAGTCAAGCTCTGCTCTACTTTTCTTACCTATTGGGCATTTGTAAGCCCAGGCGAAGAATCCCAAGTTTTAGCCATGACTACTTTTAAGTTCTTGACTGCCCAAAAACGTGTACACACACACACACACACACACACACACACACACACACACACACCAATCTTTTAATGAGTACCAGCTTAAGGATGCAGGACTTTGCACTTTGTCCCCACGGTGATTTCTAACTTTGTCAAAAGGACTCATTGCTTTTAGGGAATCCAGAGACTATGATGTAGGATAACCTCTCCTGTAAGTCCCTGAGAATTTTCCAGCTGAGTTCTGCAGCATGATGCTGAGCATGGAGTTCACCTAGAGGTGCCAGATCTCTGAGACACTTTGGTCCCCATGTCACATTTGTATGTTGCCTGTCCATGTTCCTCCACTGGGCAGTGGTAGATGAAAATGCAGAGCTAGACAGACATCAATAACCATGTTACACAGCTCATAGCGTTAAAAAGGCGTTTCATCTCAGCATTCAAAACCAGAGGAAACTGTAGCAGTAAACTAAAGAAAAAGAACATCTGTTAAATGAAGAAATCCAGTCACCTTAAAAAAATGTTAAACTTTCTGTGGGACCAAGAAAAGAGCTATACCCCTCATATAAGGGAACATTAATTCCTTGGCAGACACTCCTTAAATCCTCATTGACAAAGAAATAAATTTGCAGTCATTAAAATTGAGGAAATAGACGCAGAACATTGGGCGTAATAAGCACTTTTTCATGTTAAAGGATTTCAAGACCATCCAGCTGTTTGTATCCTTCCCTAGTGAGAAGCAAAGGCTGTTCATTGCATTATTACAGGATGTAATGAATTATATGATGGGAGAGAGAGAGAGAGAGAGAGAGAGAGATAGAGAGAGAGAGAGAGAGAGAGAGAGTTATGGTTTGTGTGTAGGTGTACCCTCAAAGCTTCATGCAGTCATGGGGTGACTTCTGGAATTTGTAATTGATTATTGCGGAAATGGGTGCTGCCCCTCCCCTGGGGCAGGTGACTTGCATTTCAATGTAAGGTAGGAAGAGAAGTTCGCTGCTTGAGCTGCTGCTAGCTCTGTCGCAGCTCTCTTGCTCTTCGCCTGCCATCATTAAAGGTCGTTTTCTGCCACGTGCCTCTCTGCCTTGGGGCTGGCTGAATATGGATTGAAACCTCCAGTAACTGTGAGCTAGATAAACCTTTCCTTCCCTCATTTTGAGAGAAGAGTAACTAAGACAGACAGGCACACAGACAGACAGACAGACAGACAGACAGACAGACAGACAGAATTTACTGTCATTTAAAAGTAACACCACACACAAGTTTTCAAATTTGTCTAATACAAGGAAACAATGTTAATTGTCAGAAGATAGTAAGTGCACCTGGGGCCTTTGGTATTTAATTTATTCTACACAGAACTCTATTCACCTCACTCTTTCCTGGTGTCCTTTTATGTCCCTCAGGGCAACTTGACCTGGATGGGATTTCAGTTTGCCTAATCCCACCAGTCTACACAGCCAGGGAAAGGGTTACAGTCAGACATAAACTGGAGAGAACATTTTGTGGGAATCAGAAGGAAAATATATGTTGCATACAAGAATGAAACTCCTATTTTACCCCAAACTTAACTTACTTAAAGAAGTTTCAAAATATCTTTATTTTCCTTTCCTCGTGCTAATTTTGAAACACTGCTTCCAAAAAATATATACAAGGAATTTAAAGGCGAACACACGACCTTGTTACCTCTGCACTTCATTAAATTTTAGTGAGATGGCATTAAGAGGAAAAGATTGAGTCATAGTTTTGAGGCAGGGAAGTTGTCCAAGTCCCTGCCTCAGGGACTCCTAGAATTGGGGGAAAAAAGTGAAATTAAAGCGGGTTAAGAAACATATTCTTGTAGACTGGCGGGCTTTGAGAGTTATCACAAGTAGGATCTAACTTTTACATGTGTTCTGAACATTTTTCTGACTGACTGTTTCATTTCTCAGCATCCATTCTCACCATTAAAGCAGTCTGGTCCCATAGAATGATGGAATGAAGTATCCCCAAAGAAAAAGAGTAGAGCAGTAGCGCCGTTCAGGTCAGTGTTAATGTGTGGACACTGTAGCCCCCAAGAGAAATGGATCACCCAGGCCCACAGTATCAGCTGAAGGAGCTTGAGTGCACCTATCTGAGGTGTGCTTGCCGAGCGCAGGGACACGATTGGTCTCACATGCTGGGATAGAGGAGTAGGATGAAAGACTAAAGTACAAATAGTAACAGACACATTTCCATCAATCTTCCTCAAAACAACCCTCCTGGCTTCTAACACATGTGTCCCAGTAGTCTTGTCATTTTCCAGAGCATTTCTGGAAGACCATATTCTTGTCTTTTGTTGCCTTGACGTCCTAAAGTAGTTAATCTTTCACAATCATTTTGACTTTGGAGGTGAGCTAGAGGCCACTTGGGGCCAGTGACTAAGGTGGATGAGGACACAGCATCACGTTTTAAGGACCCCTCCCTTCCCACTGGAAGGCACACAGCAGCAGCAGCAGTGGTCCTCACAGTCTTTATCATACCATAGAAAGACATTCTCGAAAGAAGACTTTCAGAACTGCTTCTGAACATGGCAAGAACACTGGGAGAAGTGCATTCCAGGCAAGGGAAGGTGTTTTCAGGGGCATTCATGGCAATGCCTTTTAAGTTTTTCAATTTCATGTAGCAGCAAGTGCTACATGAGCAAACTGAGAGGTCATATGGGCCCAAACAATGTGCAATATTTATTGAAATCGGATGAGAATTCCTACGTATTGGTGGAACCAAGCAAATGTATATAAGGGTGATCAAATAGTGAATGTTTAAACATTCACTGTGTATTTTGGCCACACCTTACACAGAACATTTCTACAATGAGTGATATTTTAAAAATTATTTGCATAGAGCTTTATGTATAGTAACATGCGTTGAAAGATTTCTGTGGCATCAGAGACCTGGTTGATGAAAGGATGTGGGGCGGCGTGGAGGAAAACAAGTTGGCCAGAGTGAGCGTGTGTCAGAGGCTCAAGCCATGGACAATGGTTATGGCCTATTTAGCAATGGCAGCATGTATTGTGCCCTTCCCATGAGGACTGCCTTTGGGGGCTAATTAGTTCTGCTGATAGTGCTTGTCAAGGGTGCTGTGGAGTCACTACTGGTTTCATTTAAAAATGGGAGAGAAGGCCAGTTGGTGGCTCTGAGGCCAGGGCAAGCGTCTCTCGCATGAAAACCTAGATTCGTCCTCTTAATTAAGACCATGAATTTCTTCAGAGAGATTGGCTTACCTGAATGGAAGGAAGTAAAGAATAGAGCAAATAGCAGGAAATGGTTGCCTGCTCCCCAGTGTAGCTGCTCCGCACCTCACACCCTTTCTGCTCCCAGAGAGTTAGCACCCAGGCTTCCGTGTTATTTCTACCTTGCAAGTGAATGGAGGTAGAAGAAATATAAGCAAGGTTAGGTCGGGAGTGAGCCTCACTCACAAGCAGAGGACAGAATAAAGTACCTGTGCAGGGCTGAAGCTTCCCATGGCAGTGGCAAAGTGAGGCCTCCTAGCCGCCCCTGATTCACTTGAGAGCTAAGCAGCCTGCACCCCAATTTCAGTCAACTGTAAAGCAAGTAGAGATAATACCCAGCTCATTCATAATTGAAAGGAGGTGACATCAGAAGAATTACAGAAATGAGAGAGAGCATTTGAAGAGGTAACATTTCATGATTACACAAGAGAAATCCAGTGCATTCAGGTAGGTAAACATTAAAATTCAAAAGAAAGAAAATCGAGTGAAATTATATGAAATCCTTTTAGTTATATTTGTGAAACTATACAAGTGGAGGCTAACATCCGGCAAGGGGGCCGCAGCGGGCTACATGGTGCCCTCCAAAGCTCTGAAAAGTTCACCATTGTTATCATACATTTTGACGGGAGGGTGCCTTTTGGGTTACTTCACCGGTTTATCTGATTTTGACCCACTTCACAAAGCAGTTTCTTCTAAATACAGTGTGTGGAAGTGATACATTTTTCAGGTGGAACGAAATTGTGGAACGCTTCCTCCAGTGCCCGACCTCGTAGACCCTGATTTCCCCTGAAGTTCACTTGCAGAACCCTGCAGTCCTCTCTTCTGCCTCCGGATGCTCATCGGTCCCTCCTCCCACTCACAAGCTGCCTCATTGCCATAGCAGCCAGGGAGCCCAGGGAGAGCAAAGGCTACATGAGCGAACTGTGATGTCATATGGTCACAAACGACGTGCAGCATCATTGAAATCTGAAGAGAATTCCTATGTACTGGTGGCACCAAGCAAATGTATACAAGGGCGACCGAATGTTTAGTGAATGTTTAAACTAAAAGCACCTCTTACAGTAAACGAATGCATTACAGTAAGATCCGCCTCAAACCCTCCTCCGCACTTGGAGCACACTTACCGCATCCTTCTCACCGCGTTCTGAAGCAGCGCTGGAAGTCCTCTTTGGTGAGTGTTTGCACAAGGTGTGATTTAAATGTGGTGAGAGTTGTTGGCGAGTGCCCCCCAACAGAAAGGCAGACTGGGAAACATTACGGCCCGTCCTGGCTCACTATTTTCACTGGGTCTGGCACTACGCAACTTCTGGCTCTTTCCCAAAGTCCCATGACTCTACAAACGGAGATATTTTAAGTGACTCAGAACAAGGCAGCCATGACAGGACCACTAGATACTGAAACCAACATGTAGAACTACTGCAGGCAGCAGGGGCAGGAACAATCCGAGAAGCATGCGGGAAGAGACCGAAGGCCATGCATCTTCTATTGTAATCACTTTTAGAAACAAAAAAATACTTTGCAGAGTTTCTGATCATAGCTTATTACATCTTACCAGCTTTATTAATGTTTCTCCTGAATCTTAAGAACTGGGTGCATCAATACAGATGGCTCATATGCTAACTTTTATATGCTAATATTTATGCCAGCTTTAAACCAGACCTGTGGAAAACACTTGAAGATTTTCAAAGTGATTTTCCAAGGAACAATTCAATTGTAAGAGAAGAGAACGGTATCTTTCACTGGCTTTTAATAGAAATTGGTGGATTTGGCATTCTGCTTGAAATGTACATTATAAGAATAATCCATATAAGATTACGTAATCATGCAGCACGTGAATGTTTTCTAGTTGTTCTTTCATTCTACATCTTCCTAAAATCAAAAGACATATGTGACTGTCTAAAAGTATATGAGAACACTGTATCTTTAATTCTTAACTTACTGGAAAGGAAAGTGCGTGATAGGGCTTGAATGAACATTGTCACTAGGGTTCCTATCTGATATGTGAAATTACTTACTGTGTTTATTGCCTACGATGCCTCTAGAACCTGAGGGTGTTTGTCGTTCGCTGCCGGTTTCCTGTGCCTAAACGACTTACCGGAGAGAAATTCACATACAGTTTCCTGGGTAGCCATTCTCACAGATTTAATCATAGTGACGCACTTTGGCACTATGAAACTATAATGAGTAATTCCATGGGAATATTAATACAATTCAGTGATAAAGTTCACCACGTAGAGACACATTCTAGCAATACCAGGCTGCAGAGAGGCCAGCTGACCAGCATGGGCTTAAACAAGGGGGGTGTGAAAGAGCAGAGATAGTGTGTATGGCGTGAGCCCAAGAACTGGAAGACCAGAGGAGCAGGGTTACTTAAAAGGTCTTCGTCGAAGTTTGTTTAGTTGACTTCCTCTTAGATAACAACAGGAAGACCGTTTACCATTACCACCTACTTCTGTGCATAAATGTTTTATGTAATTATCTTATTGAATTTCTGGAGCACCTATGAAACACAGATATTCTAATGCCCATTTTATAAGATACAAGCAAATTATTCTCAGAGATGAATTCTCTGTAATTCCACTTCCAAGGAGGACAGGCAGTGTTGACAATGGAAAACCAAGCTCTCTGAATGAAAAGCCCTCATGACTAAGTGCTATGATGTTAGAAGAACCAAAGGATAAATAACCATAGTCCTGTTCACCAAATGGGAGATGCCCTGCTACTGCATTGCTTCACTTCTACTAGAAACAAATTTTCTTTGCATGGTTTCAAGGAAAGGTGTAGTCATGCAAGAAGAGGCTGGGACTTAGAGCTTAGGGGAAAAAGGGAGTTGGAGAGGTAGGTTGGAAGGTAAAGGGTTAAGTCTTCTATTATTACTTGCAAATAACTTGAGGATAGAAGACAAGCTTTATCTTATCATTCTAGTAGCTAATCTAGAGCCAGGCATATTGCTCTTGACTGATTATTGCTTTCTGAATTGACTAAGAGAATCTTTCATGAGAGCACATTCTGGAAAGAGAAAGAAGAAGAATCTGAAAGCCCTGGTTGATTGAGAGAGGGATGGGTCTCACTGGATTTTCAAGATGAAGAAGGAGGCAGAAGAAACAGAGGATGGGAGTGAAGGAGACAGGAAACCTTATAACAGAACGAAAGGAGACTGTATTCTAATAGCCATAAGGCCTAGCCCAAGGCTTTCTGGTCCAGCATCCTAAGGCGAGGCTTAATAATTTCACCTGTTTATTCCCCTGATTGTTTAAAGGACGGTTGCAGCGATGAATAAGATGATGCCTAGGAAGAGTCACTACACCGCCTCAAACACAGAAGCGTTAACAAAGAATGTTAGCTGAAAAAGTTTAGTACTCACTGCCTCTCTGTGATAACAACCTTTTAAAACTAAGTCATATTTAGAAAGAATGACAAGTTTTCCTAAGATCACGTAACTACCAAGGGATGATGCTTTTGTCCTAGACGGTCTGTGCCAGAACTCTACCGATTATTTGAAGACTGCAAGCATCAATGACCTCAGAGCAAGTGAAAGATCTGCCTGGTCTTGGAATCCACTGAGCTTATCATAGTCTTTCCTTCACATAGGTTCATTTACCAGGGCAGAAGTTATTGACAGAAGTTTCAAGTTTAGAAATAAACCCACACTTCACTTTGCAAATTCTGCCTTGTTACAATGGTGCGGCTTCCCTTGAATTTTCTTAGCACGTGCCAGGTAGAAACAGAGCTGAACATTGGCAGTGAACCGCCTCATGACCAGGCCCGCGGCACGGGAACTTTTCTCCCGGCTCACCGAGTGCTGGGTACTGCTTTGCCTTGTCTGAGGCAGTTTAGTTTAATTTTTCATTATGACAGGTTTTCGTCTCCAATTCTTTATTTAGAGCACACTTCTCAAAACTTTTTCATTCCGTAATCCCTTTGAAGGTTTCCACAACTCTCAGAAATACCTTGAACCACTTTTGCTATATATATATATACAGAGAGAGAGAGAGAGAGAGAGAGAGAGAGAGAGAGAGAGAGAGAGACAGAGAGAGAGAGAGAGAGAGAGAGAGAGAGAGAGAGAGAGTATAGAAGAATGAATTCAGTTGTTGAGAGAAAGGGTAGTGATGTTTTCTGCCTTTTCTTGACCCTGAGGAAGGCCAGGACCTTAGCTCTCCAGGCAGGTGGGAAGGAAAGGAACACAGGGAGGGCAGCCGCAGAGCACAAGAGTTAGAGCAGAAGATACAGAACAAGAGGCCCCCCGTGTTGCTAAAGCCACCTGGAATATCAGACAATAGCAGCATCATGGCTCTGTATCCGAGACCCCTATGAAATCCTGGAGAGTGCAGCATCCTCTTTAGGAAACGCTCTTTTGAAGCCAGTAGCTTTGCCTCCTGTGTACCTGTTTCCTGCCTTCTACCCCCAGTCTCTCCCTTTTTCCTACTTCCCGCCCCTCCTTTCCCTCTGATACCTCTCTACACTTCTCTCTTACTCCTTCTTTTTGCAGGAATTCAGCGATTTCATAAAAGTCTTTGATTTCTCACTTTCCCAGAGCTCCACCAGCCTCTAGAGCTAAGCGCGCCCTCTGACACAGAAAGCCCATGTGCCCAGTCTGGCCTTCTCGTGTGTACTGACCACAAATGAGTAAGAAGGCAATGGTTGTTTTTTCCTTGTGTGCAAGATTTAGCTCCCAGCCAATTGGAGCTGGCTTTCTCTTTATTTCTACCTGGTTTTCCTGAATTGGTCAAGTTGCAGCTGTTTTTCTCTTTAACTTCCGCCAGTTTCACTGAAAATAAACCACTTCCTGACATAGTGCCTTGCTGCGGAGTGATGTTATCCGGAGGGAGTAGCTTAACCTAGCTGTGCAGTTAGAGGAAGTGAACTCTGCGCATTGTTTGTTAGGGAACATTTGCATTTTCCCTCTTGGCTAAAGGACTTTTCTAGACTTTGAAAGGCTTAAGTTGTGCCCTGATGTAAAGATTGTGTGTGGGCACAGAATGTCCAAATGCCACCAAGACTGCATGTGTCCCTGGCTGCCCTGTGTCACTTGGTCATTCCAGGGATCTCCCTGGCATCTGTTCTCATATGCTCTTTCCTAAGGCTGTGAGCTTTGTGATACGTCTCGGAGTTTTCTGCCATCACTTTCCTCTGTAGGATCTCCTTCTTGCACCGCTGCCCACTCCGTTCTGCGACGGTATCATGTTGCATTGACGTGACATCAACTGCACCGTCTTCCTGGGTCTTGACACAGTTTGCAATTTCTTGCTTATTTCAAAACTCTCTGAGGCTGTGCCACGCTGTCCACTTACACCGACGCTAGCATGCTGGCATTCCCTGCTGCTGTTCCCCTCCCTCCCAGTGAAAGCCGACGGTGCCCCTCACCCTGTCCCTGTGGTCCCTGCTCATCCCTTTGCTCATTCTGGGAACAAAGCTGAAGTTAGTTCTGCTTCTTGAAACTTACCCGTGATCTTCGGACAAAAGAAATTGTGTGACACAAGAAAATTCTCATTTTTTGCCCAGCAGGTAGTTTCACTTTCTATTCTCTGTGCTTTCTACTTTCCTCTCTTCTTTCTTGCCAAATAATTCTTCCAAGCAGACACTGTCCTGATATAGACATATGAATCTTAGGAATTAATACAATATTTAATTTGAGTTTGTATTAGTTCATATGAAATTCTAAAATCTAATTTTAACAACGTGCTTAGAAATTCATATTAAATGCCTAAATGCAAAATTTTAAATCTGTCTTAAAAATAATACAACAGTTAACCATCTCATAAAGCATTTCTGTTCATTTTCTCGTCACTGAGGTATTTTTAAAAATGATCAATATGCCAAGCCCATTGGCACAGATCATTACCTGGGTAGATGGATGAGCATCTTTAAAATATCAAACTCCCACATTTGGAAGTATGCAGGATGGTCCCAAACAGATTTCGTATGTATAGAATATACAAATCATCAATCCTCCTTTTGATCCTGGAGATAATACATTTTTTTTTTCTTTACAAGGTTGTACAGAATATGTCGTGCACATTGTCACCACAGTGCTGTGCCAAGGGACATTGATCATAATTTACTGCTCTCCTCATAATGTCTGCAGTAGCAGTGGAAACAGCAATGGTTGAATAAAACATAATAAACTGTTGTAGATTAAATGTGTTTGTGTTTCCCCCTGATAGCTGGATTTAACATACAGAAGACAAAACTGAAAAAAAAAAAAAAAAAATGTAACTCCAAATTTATCAACCTACCTAATAGGGTTTATGCTTTGGTTCTTTTGTGTCCTGAATTCACTTTATCATGGTCCCGATCACTTCTCAAACAAACATCTCATTGGAAGTAGCTGGTGGGAATAGAAAAACTAGGGTGTGAACACAATGGGTCCACATGAGAAGCCCGCTTCTAGGACCTGAGGAGCAGGGTTACCTCTGTGGCCTCAGCTCCTCGTGTATGAAGAGGAAATAGCAACTCATAAATTACTGTCAAGGTTATGTGACTAAGGACAACATGTGAGAACTAAGTGTCTGGAAATAAAATACATAAATAAAATATCACGGTGGTTTGTTGAATTGTAGTGCTTTACTCATGCACTGTTATCTATACCAGGCTTACAAGTTTAGACACAAGTGGAGGGGCTTGATGAGATTTCTTAAATACAGGAAAGTCCAGAGTATATTTAGAAATCGCCTCCCCATACATTGTTATTGCCATTTCCCTTATGTTCCTTACTTTAAAGTTTAGGTCATTGTGAAAACGTAAACACTATTATGATTAATCCTTTTAGTCTTTTTAATAGTCACTCTTTGAGGTGAATGGATTTATTAGCTATCTTCCTTTCAGTGGGATTTGGTTGGCAAAAATGTTAGAAAGAGGGGCTTAGCTTGCTGGAATTGTGGGACTTGAGGCAGTAGGAAGGTATGTAGGGAGGCAGGATTACAGAGAGCTGCTTTGGGGGAGACAGAAGGACACCCCTTGCTCTGGTGCAGCTCCTCCCATTTGGCACAGTCGAGACCTTCATAGTCCATAGGAATCATCCCAGAAGCTGATGCTGGCAAATGCGAGCATCCTGGCCCCGACTTCTGAGCTTCAAAGCTTAAGGCATACTTATTTGAGGAGGGCATCTTTACATGTTCAAGAGCTCCATGGCTAATGCAAAGGTTTATTCAACTGGATAACCACAGAGTCACAAAAATGAGGGGCTCAGGAAACATTTTCATTGAGTTCTCCCTAACCTATCTGCAGACGCTGAAGTGAACTATCTTTAATTTATGCAGTCATTCATTCTGTCTGACTGCCTGCCTGCCTGCCTGCCTGCCTGCCTGCCTGCCTGCCTGCCTGTCTCCCCTTTTTCTTTTTTGTATCAGAGATCAAGCTCAGGACTTTGTGCTTGCTAGGCCGAGGCCTGAGCTGCTGATTCAGCTTCTTAAAGTGGGACTTTTGTTTTCCTTTCATGATATGCAAGACCAACTTCCAAAAAGTGCAACACCGTAGCATTACTGATTTAACTGCAGCATTTTATTGAAAGACATCGAGCTTTCATAACCAGAAGACTAATCTCAGCAGATCAATCATCAGTGCATTCATTGTAGAGATCATGCACTCCTTTCTCCCATAGTTCTTCTCTTTGCTTTATTATTTTATATTTTATTTTATTTATTTATGTTTTTTGGTGAGACCAGGGTTCAAACTCACTACCTTGCACTTGCCAGGCAGGCACTTGTGCCACAGAGCTATCTCCCCACCCGCCTTGTGTTTCCTAAGCAAGCTTCATTTTCATTTCCCAAAGGAAGAATTGCAGTAGGATCTTTAAGAAATCTCCCTTGGTAATTGTTGAATGGAACTAATTGGTTTCTTCTGTATGATATGTAACACATAACAATCAGAGTATTTATCACTAATCTTATCTTGCCCACTTGCAGGTATCAGTAAAAGGTAAGATGAGTAACTTACCCAACTCACATGCAGGTATAAAGGGCACAGGCAAAGTCTCGAGACTTCTATACTAAAATTTGTAACTTTGTACAAATTGCTAATTATGAATTTCACTCTTGGCTCTACAGCAGGGGTTCTCAACCTTTCTAATGCCGTGACCCTGCAATACATTTCCTCATGTTGCGGTGACCCAAAACCAAAAAAATAATTTTGGTGGCTACTTCAAAACTGTAATTTTGCTACAGTTATGATTCAGAATGGCTTTAGGCGACACCTGTGTTTTGGTCTCTCGACCCCCTCTGGGGTCGCGACCTGCAGGTTGAGAGCCGCTGTAGGCTTGGGCCCGTCTCTTTGCTGTTGTTGTTTTTCTTTAAATTAGTTTGTCATGGTCAAGGTCTCAAGGATTATATTGTACAAAGAACCCGAACACTGCAGAGTTGACATTTTTCTTAATTTTCTTTATTTCCAGTAGCAAAATTCAGAAAGTGCTAAGGAAGCAATGTTGGTTCAGTCTGGATTAATCTTTGTTTATGACTAATTATTGTCAGTGGCCTTTCAGTCTCAAAGGCCTCCTCCTTTGGATGGTAATGTGTGATCATCTGCTTAGCGAAGGTTGTGGTACGGAGTACCAGCATGGATGAAAAGTTTCCTCTTTATTTTGGAAAAATGATTGATTTATGTGTCTGAGCTTTCTGCCTACAAAGTTTTTAGGGTTCTTTTGGCTCATACTATCTTTCACTTAGTGTCACTGAAATCTGAATATCTATGGCATCTAGAATAATAGATGTGACAATAATTTTTGTATTTACTATGTACTAATATTTATTAATCACTGGTTTTTATTAGTGTGAACTTACATCATTCATATAATTATATCATCTAATAAAAGGTACTAGTGTCAGCCTCATTTAATAGATGAAAAAACTGAAATACAGAGCTATTTATTAGCTTGCCCTGGTGTCAAGACAGGGACCAGAGCCAGAACTGTACCTGATTTCTGACTTCAGTGTCACCATCCACATTGTATTCTGAAGCTCAGACCTCCTTCTCTCCCTTTTCTACAAAGAATAGCTCTTGAGTGCGTTCAAGGGAGCCGCCATCCCATGTTGCTTTGCTGCTGACCTTTGACCTCTCCATCTCGTCCTTCTCCTCAGTGCTTCCCTCCCTACCCCCACCAAGCTTGGCAAGACCCAGAGGACACAGGGTCTACACCACACTCTAGACTGGGTAGGGAGGTGCTTGTAGGCTGCAGCTATTCCCTCACACCCCAAGCACCTACTGGCAGCCCTTAGGCTTCCAGCAGGGCCTAGCCCCAGGCAAAAGTGACTGTGGCTAGGCCTTGCAAGGGACTCCTCATATTCCAAATGACCAAGGAAGGACCTCTTCCCAAAAAGATTTGACTGAGTGAAATAAACTTCGAAGGTATGGCAAGAGATGAGTTGATTCTAAGATGGAAACAACGTGAAGCATATGTTCAAGTAAGTACACGGATCTTAACTCAAATGATGTAACTGGCTTAAGGGAGTCTGAAAAAAAGCTAAAGCAACAGCTGCAAGAGTCTGCATGCAGGGAAAACATCCCCATAACGCGACTGGCAACCAAGGAACAAGAGAGGCAAGAGTGCACTACTCAAATTCAGCACCTCAAACAAATCCAGAGGCTGAGTGTTGCCCAACTGAGATCAACAATGGTAGAGCCAGTGGTCAACTTACTTTTCCTAAAAAGTGAAAAGTGAACCGGAACAGACTAAAGACAAACCGGAACAAGCTCAGAATGAACTGAGTGCCTGGAAGCTTACGCCTGATAGAGGCCTGATGCCATCGGACTATTCAAAGCAGAGGCCACCTTTGAAAAATTCCCCTTCTGGAATATGTAGACACTTGAGAAATGTTTCTGTTTGAAGTAAACAGAGGGAGAAACAGAAGTCTTTAGTCTGTGGCATACTGTGTCTTCAGACAGTTGGAGGATTGAAAACCTATAGATATTTCAAGTCATAAATTAAACATGTAAAATTCCAGTCAAACGTAAAAATGGAATACGCAGCACTCTTCAGCTAGAGCTCAGAGACTTAGAGATACTGTATATCAGTTTTGCCAATAAAAGTGTGCGTTTTGTGATTATCATTGAACTTCTGGGTCAGAGCTCAAATGAGGTGCATTTTGCCTTTAGATGGTTTATTGCTAAGAACCAGTGTTAATACTTACAAGACAATGGTGTTGGTAAAGTAGTACATATATTTTAACCATTTAGCTTAGGGCTCTGTATTACTTAATAGAGCCTAAAATGGTTTCAATCAATGGTTTATTCTTTGAGTGGTTACAAGAACTGTAGGTAATCTTTTAAATAAGGTCTGTGCAAACATGAAGGAGTGGTATCAAACTTCAGGCTTGAACTGTTTGAAGCATGATAGACATTTATTTCGCAACTAGATTGTATAAGGATAATTGGCTGTGAGGAGACTTTTTGTACAATTTTTTCAATAGTGAACTTTATGAAACCCTCACCCCAGTCAACAGGCATATGTTAAAACTGCGTTGTCTTTGGTGTTAACGGGGGAATGTGTTCCTTTATTGTATTTGAGCCTTTTGTGTTTACATGTCTAATATTAAATTAAATGTGTCTTGAAATTAAAAAAAAAGCATAGCTCTTTACACAGCCATGGGATGTAAGATGTTGTCTCAGGATATTTGCCAGATGAAGTAGAACACCAAAGAATACAAAAAGAGGAATGAATCCCACTCATCATGGTTTAGGAAGTGTCACTCATCCATGTACAGCTGTGTCTATACATGAAGTATGTTGGTAGAGGCTATAATAAGTTCAGCTTACCCATAGAGACTAAATATCCAGAAGATTTATTTCTTACTCTTTATCCATTTGTTATAACATGGCCTGAACTCTTTCAACCTGTAACTTACATAGAACATTCTGTGTTATAAAAATATTCTATAACTTCTAATGTTTGAGTAAGTTAAAGCTGGTCTCACCTTTATTTATTATTCATATATATGTACTGTAAGAAAGACACCTAAGGTCTAAGGACAAATAAATAGTGCTCAACAGATTAGCCAAGTATTTGCCACAAGGTTGCAGTGTAATAGATACAAATATAAAGATGTGTTTTTTATCACGTTGCTGCTATGAGGCAGAAATACTGAAAAAATGGTATAAATTTGATTGTTGGAAATAGAGAAAAGTATCTTTGAATTTCTGTCTCTATGTTACCGCACACGAAGAAGAAAATGAAGTACTGTGGCCAAAATATTACAGTCAGTCCAAGGGAATGTTCAGGTAATAGACTCTTATTTGGTATTAAGGATTCAGTCATTCCTGAATGTGAATTTCACCCTCGGAAGCCAGGGTGATAATGAATATGACATACAAAATCAAATAATGGTGTAGTTGAGCACTTTCTAATGTTTGTGGCAGTATAGGGGAAAAACTTTCTGGTTGTGACTGGTGGAACAATGATTAAACAGAAGATGGTCATTTTGTGGACCAAAGAAACGTGCAGTGGTACTATTTGGGAGGAATTTATGCCTTGGTGGCCAAAGATAGAGAGTGCAAGGGCTCTTGAAGGGGCTGGGCAAATAGAGCCTGCAAGCAAACAGATCCAGCAGTAGAATTATTGGAGGCCAGTGCAGAAGACTAAGTAATAAAGCGAGGAATGTTTGTGACAAGGTCCACATAGTTAGCATGAAACATTTCCGTAAAGCTATTGAAAGTTCTGCTGGGGCTGGAAAGCAAAACAAAAATATAACTTGAACAGACTGAGATTAAGAGATTTTTATGGAGACTATTGCTGAGAAAGAATGCAGGAGAAAGATGAATCCGGAAGTTCCTGAGATTACAGAGTAAAGCTGAGGTATAGACTTTCTATAAGCTAGTGCAGCTCTAGTTCTTCTTTTCATGGAGGTGAAATAGAAAGCAGGTTTTCTTTTACTCAGCCAAACCAAACACTAATAAAATTGGCCAGCACGAATGCAGAAATAAATCATTCCAAACATGATTAATGTGCACATGTAGTGGAGTTTCTGAAAGCAGGTACAGAGTATATTTTTTCCACCATCACAGATTCTATAACATTTCCATGATTTGAAGATCTTAGAAAAATTAAAATGCAACTCTAACTTCGAAGAGGAGTAGTTACCATAGATATATTTGGCAATAAGCAAATAGATTGTCAGTTAGAAAAGAAAAAAAAATGTTTTGAAGTGCCTAATCATTTTATTGTGAGATTTAAGGCCTCTAATCACAATAGTGCATTGTAGATTTTATTTTCATAGAAATCTGTATGGGAGTTACAACGTTACTGAGGGAAATGTGGATATGAAGGGTGACTCTCTTTAGATGGTGTGGTGAAAAATGTAGCCCCCAAAGGAAGACTAAGTCACAGCGTGAAGAAGTTACATTTGCATTTTGCTTTCTTTTCCTTGTGTTCTTCCTTCTCTAACTTCCAATCCTAGCTTTGTCCCCTTTCTGAGGTAGGATTGATTCTCACAGTGACTATGAGCTCTCATAATGGACCCTGACTTCCATGTCCTATGTCCTATGTCCTCAGACGCAATTTGAACCTTGGCTGGCTCTCTGTCTCCAGCGCAGCCTCCTGCTGCACACCTCCCTGCGGCCAGGGACTTGGCTTCTTTCGTGAACAAATGCTAACAGGTCAGCGAGGTCAGCAGCGTGTGCAGACAGTGTTGCTGTTCTGTCCAGTTTCTCCTCGGTCTCTGTTTCCATCCGGGCAGTCTCTTCTTGGTGTGCTGTTGCTCTTCACAGCTAAAGCCAATCACGTTGGGGTCCTCTTTGCCCACAAAATCTGAGAATTTCCATTTTTCTAGAATGATCCTTATTTATTTATTTATTTATTTATTTATTTATTTATTTATTTTCTTTTAGAGACAGGTTTTCACCATGCAGTTCAGGCTGGCCTTGAGCTCACTTTTGTAGCCCATGCTGGTCTTGAACTAAAAATGATCCTCCTGCCTCAGCCTCCCAAGTGTTGGGATTGCAGGCGTGCGCCACCACACCCAGCTAGAATGATCCTTATTAAGAAGTTGTAGCGTGTGGATTGCAAGAGCCCAGCTCTCTCACTTGGGTCAAAACAACTGTGAAATAAAGCTGACGTTTTAGGGTTCACTGTGGAACTCATACTGGGGCATGCTTTAGGTTTATTGGTCTCCTGTCTGGCTTTCTTTCCTTTTTTCTGTTATTCCTTCCTTGGGCGTACACATTACCACCACATAAACCCTTCTTTGAGGATCTGCTTCTATAATAGTAACCTAAGAAAGTGCATTACTTTTGGCTAGAAATATTATTGAGATTGTTATGATGTCACTTAAGATGTAAGACCTTGACTCAAGTGACTTGCAACCTGTATTCGTCACTTCCCTGTGGCTGGCACCAAACACGTAATACATACAATGTAAATGAGGCAAACTTTATTTTCATTTAGGGTTTGAGAGAGCTCAGTACATGGTCAGCAGGTTCTGAAGCTGAGAGGTCATCCTTAAATTGTGTAGTGGAAGAGCACGGTGCAGAGGAGCCACTTAACCCACGGCAGCCAAGAAGCAGGGTAAGAAGGGAGAAGCCAGGATGGACAAGGACATCGCCCTCCAGGTCACACCTTTCTGGCCAGGCCTCCTTCCCAACAGCATATTGAACAATGAATTAAGGGATAGATTAATTCACTAATGAGTACAATGTGTCCCCATCCATCGTCCCAAATAGTGTCACTTCCTAAAAATAAGCCCATTTCTGAACACATGAGACTTAGAGGGATATTTGAGATCTAAGCCATAACATCCTGTAATAATGAAACAGAATGGATGAGAGTATTGTGTGCAAGTGCTCCTCAATAGTGCACTTAAAGTCCACCGACAACTCCCCAGTTGGCTGTGCGTAAGGAAATGTCTGATTTTCAGTATAGGCTAAATTGCATTTTCATTCCAAGTTACTGCTTTTCTCATTTATAAAACAGGGAAAAATCTCTTGATAAGTTCTTCATGAAGTTGATGTGAAGTTCGTCCGAGATAATGGAATTACGAAGTGGCGAGCCTGAGCTCAACATAGCATAATCATTCGTTAGCATTTGCTAGTTTCTTACAAAGTGTATTATATCCTTGCTAAAGTTAACAACTTCAAATTAAGACACGGGCCCGGCAGGGTGGCTCAGTGATCTAAAGCGCCTGCTTAGAAAAGCTTGGGCGGCTGCAGGGATCGCGGTTCGATCCCCAGCACCACATGCTGCACCAGCCCTGCCCTCAGGGCAGGCTGAGCCAGCCATAAAAATAAATAAACAAACAAAAGTTCTGAAACAAGAAAAAAAATAATAAAATAAATTAAGACAAACTGACACGGACTCAAATTAGGGTTTAATGTCTTAAAATTGCGACTCTGAGTAAGGACTTCAGTCTATAGAATAAAACACTTCAAATCAGGGAAATTCAGGTTTAAATAGATCAATGGGTAGAATTATAAGAGAAAGATGTGTAACAAAGTACAAATTAATTATTTTTAAAGACTGAGGTCTTGAAATTAATGACTCACCAAATATAGTAATTATTAGTGATAAACCTTAGTGTACTTTGTATGTCATCCTGTGACAGAGTAGAGAATTACTTATATGTATTAGATGCTTTGAGTTTCCCTTGTATTACTTTTGTGTTTTAGGGGCAACTGGTTAGCTTTATTAATAAGGACATTAATGAGGCTTTTTATTCATTTGATCTCAGTATGAGCCACTGAACTTTGCTTTGTTTCATGATCACAGGTTTGATTGCTAATCTGGTGGTCATTATGTGGATTTGTAATGTTCTAAATGAGAACTCTGATGAAAATGGTCAGGGCAGACACATCACCACAAAGAAAGAAATTCTTTTTTTTTTTTTTCCATGTCTCTGTCTCTCTCTCTCCCTCTCTCTCTCTCTCTCTCTGTCTCTCTGTCTCTCTCTCTCTGTGTCTCTCTCTATGTGTCTCTGTCTCTTTCTCTTTCTGTCTCTCTGTCTCTCTGTCTCTCTCGCTGTGTGTAACAATGAAGCAATGAAAATTAGATAAAGATCCTAGAGGAAGGGATCAAGTTACCAGTGCAGTTATGGAATGTCCTGTAAACTTGTGACAATGACCAAAGGAAAACTCAAGGCGCTTAGATAGCAGATAGCAGATATATGAGAATATTCATGTTTTGAAAAGAAGGACAGCACAATTTCAGTTTTACCTCCCAGGGCCTTGGTTCTAATAATTTTTCTTTTTAAATTTTTATTTATTATTTTTTTCCTTGTTTCAGAACCTTTGTTTGTTTATTCACTCATTTTCATGGCTGGCTCAGCCTGCCCCGTTGGCAGAACCGGCGCAGCATGTAGTGCCGGGGATCAAACCAAGGTTCCTGAAGCCGCCCAAGCTTCCCTAAGCAGGCGCTTCAGATTACTGAGCCATCCTGCTGGGCCCCTCTAATAAGTTTATAAAATAAGATTGGTAGGATTGTTTTCCCCTATATTAAATCATATCTTCTGTTGATAGAGAAATGGAGGAAAATATTTTTCCTCCATTATAAGAACGGATAATGTTAAACTGCTTATCTAACTATCTGTGTGATTTTCTTTATAAAACTCTTAAATACTGCATAGATTAGTCACACAGATAAGGGAAAAATATTTCACCCTGGGATAGCAAACTACAGTGATAATCAAGCTTGATTCAACAGGCGTGTCCAACTTGTAGTCCATAGGCCACATGTGCCAAGACAGCTAGTATATAGCCCAAAAGGACTGTAAACTTTTACGTGTGATTTTTTTAAAGGACATTATTCATGACTCCGCTCTACGGTGTGCATGCAGGAAGTGTGGATGATAGGGGAATGCTCATCAGTGCATTGAACAGCACGGTGCTGACTGTACCCCCTGAGCTGGCTACTGTCTCAGTTCAATTGCAGGGCATTGGACGCCTGCAATCCCAGCACTCTTGGAGGCTGGGGCAGGAGGAAAGCAAGTTCAAGCTCAGTCTAGGAAATTTAGTGAAACCTTGTCTCGAAATAAAAATAGAAAGACCTACTTGAAGGTCCTAGGTTTCATATTTCTGCAAGCACCAGGCAGATGTTAATGCATTTGTGAGACCCAACAAGTAGTTGATTGCTTGTGGATGTGCCTGGGAAGACAGGTATAGACACGAATCGGAGAAGTACATTTTCTCATTTAATTTGCAAGATTAGGTGTCTGTGCTTGATCAAATAATCTAAGCTGAAACATACTTTTTCTTGTATGCATTAACTTTGTTATGTATATATTTTACAAGCAGCCCAAGGTAATTCCTCTGTGTTTCATATTGACTGGCAACGCCCAAGGCTGATTGGTTGGTTGATTGACTGATTTTTAAAAATTTTTTTATTTTTTTATTTTTTGTATTTAGGATAAGGTCTACAGGGTCTCACTATGTAGATTGGATTCATAGGGATTCTCCTGTTTCAGCCTCCCAGATGCGCTCCACCACACCCCATCTCAATCTCTGTCTCAGCGCGCCCTGTGGGTGGGGTCAGGACTGCAGCTCGGGATCAAACTCTGGTTGCTGTGCCCTGCCTAAGCAAGCGCTTGAGTCCACTCAGCTATCAGGCCAATCCTAAGAATTTTTATTTTTAAGGGTGTGAGTCAGCTTTCTGTCACTACAACAAGTACTGACATAAACCAGTTTATAAAAGCAGAAAGTTGACGTTGGCTCGCTCCATGGGAGGTTTCTGCCCATGACTGATTAGCTCCTTTGTGTTTTGCCTGGAGAATTTAAAAATTAAATGGTGACAAGTCCATGAATCTCAATTGATAGCCCACATTTTCTCAATTCACGTCCTAATTTTTTCTAGATTATTCAGGAAAGTATATCTTACTTTCATGAGAAAGAAAACTGAAGTTGGTTTAGAAACAGGAAATTAACTCATAGAAAAATAGATATGAACCTATTTGAAATTCCAAGGATATATATATATATATATATATATATATATATATATATATATATATATATATATATATATATATATATATATATATTAGTTATGCTAGATATACAGCTATCTTCTCCTAGTTCCTTGAGAAGAAAGGTTTGTACTAATATTTGGACAAGATGTCATGTCTACATTTTGTCCTCTGAATAATTACTATGAAGACAACAATATGCAATGTATTAATTATTATAACTGTCCTGCTCAGCTATTTTGAAACTGTTTCATTGCTATTTTATCTTATTTTCTCATTAAAAATGAATAAAGATTTTTAAAAAAGAAAAACAGGTATGAAAGGCACCATGACTTGAAATCAGCAGGGCTCCGGAGAGAGCTGCAAGGACTGAGTAGGTGTGTCCATGTGCGTTGCAGGAACCTTAGCGTCTTGAGCTCACACATTCCAAAGACATGCAAGAGAATGCTTAGTGAAATAGAAATGTGTTGTAACTATGAATTCACATGTGAACACTTAAAAAGATTAAATGATTTGTGGAGTATATGCTATTATAGTTGGAAAACTAAGATTATCTATTCTCTGTCTCTCTGCGCCTGTGTCTGTCTCTTGGTTCTGTCTCTCTGCCTTTGTCCCTGTCTGTCTGTCTGTCTGTCTGTCTGTCTGTCTGTCTATCTGTCTGTCTGTCTGTCTATCTCTTCTCCCATCAATTAACTTCCTTATCATCTAACTATAGGATAAAACCAGATTTATGGTCTCTAGTATTCATTAAAGGAAGACTGGTGCTTTAATATTTTCTTCATAGATCTAGAAAGCAAACCCAAATATCTTCATAGTAGATAAACAAAAATACAACAGTAATTTACACTGGGGGGTATATTTTTGGTGATGACCCCTAAAGGTTTCAGCATACACCTGTTGGAAATACATGTGTCATCGCCATTAAATCAAACAAGGAGAGGAGCTGGAAGGACAGTTGAACTTTAAAGGAAGGGAAGGTACTCAGAAAGCACTGTGTCATAGGAGAGCTCAGCCTCGCCAGAAGGAAAGATGGCTGGGGAAGCAGTGGTCAAAGGTGAGTTCATCAGCTTCAGAGGCAGGATGAAACCAAAAGAACAACCAAGCTTAGGGAATGCCCTGACTGCTGCCGCCATGTTGTTCTTAAAGCATTTCAAAGGACAGGGGCACGGGCTCAAGGAACACCTTTCTCTTGGTCCCTCACCCACTTAGCAGTTTGGGGCTGCCCTTTGTGCTCTTTGGATAAACCATACAATTGAAAGCTCCTTCTATATTAGACGGTTTTACACGTAGTTGCTAAGGTAAATGATTAATAAGCAACGAGTGCCTCTCTTTTATAGGGACGTAACTGAATAACTATGGGAGAAAAAACATGCAGAAGGTTTCAAAGTGACTTTTATTGCTTCATTAAAACTTTCACAGGGGCAGGGAGATAGCTCAGGGGCACAAGTGCCTGCTTGGCAAGTGCAAGGTCCTGAGTTTGATTCCAGGTTGGGGGTGGGGTGAGTGTGGGGGAACTTTCGCAGTGTTTTCCTTTATATTACAAATTGAAAGCAGTACAAGTAGAACCTGCCTACAGTGAAGCCTGTAAGCACGCCATTCCCCATAAATACTAATGTCTGGTTTTTGTTGGCTCTTCGTTTATATTTTATCCAAAAGCTAAACCTCTTATTTTTTATCTGCATTATCTGGTACATTTAAACTAAGAGGTTTTTAATGCTGGATTGAAACCTAAAACAAAAATAAGCTTTTTGGATTTTTAAGTTTTAATTCTCAGGGACAACTGCTTTTTCTAATAATAAAATATGGCATTTTTCTCTTGAGCCTTTTTTGTTGTTGTTTTACTTAAGCTTTTGTCTCCTCTTTGGCATAATTAACCACATTCCATTGGAACTTATATATTGATTATTCACTAAATGATTTGGATTTTTCCTCTTTACATATTTGTGTTAATGGAGTCTGTTTTTATATATGTATAGGATGGCTGAGATGACTGTAATCATAATTTTCATCAGTTTTTTTTTTTTTTTTAAATAGCAGTTAATGTTTAGAACTTCCACCTTGACTAACACTGTAAGCTGATATCTGTGATCTTGGCAACTACACTGAGGAGAGCCATGTGTAATACGAAACCCATGTTTGATACCTCTCGTCGTGGTCTTCTACATGCGTACCATTCCTGATGTCTCATTGATTATTATACCCTCTTTTAAAAAAATAAAACAGAGACAATGCAAATAATTAAGATTTCTTGAAAGAACGCTAATATTTAATTATTTCCCCAAACTTACGTAACTATATCTGTTAATCTGAGCAACAGATTTGATGATAGAAAAAGATAATACAACAACTCTTGTTTTTTATATTTTTGATTAATTTGACTGACAAAGAAATAGCAATGAGACAGTTGCAAAACAGGTTAGTAGGACAATTACAATAATTAATACATTGAGTATTACTGTCTTCATAGTAGTTATTCAGAGTACAAGATGAAGACATGATATCTTGTCTAAATGCTATTAGTACAAACCATTCTTCTCATTGAATTAAGAGAAAGTAGCTGTATATTTATCATAATATATATATATATTTTTCATTATAAAATAATCTTTTATTTATATCCCCCTGTTTTGATTTGTTCTGTCAGAAATTAGTATTTCATTGACATTCAAACATTTAGGTGCGTGAATTCATCAAAATAACCCAATCTAGTCCAATAGTCCATAATAATAATGCGTTATCTGCAGAACTGGCAATGTCAGAAGTTGTTGACTAGAGCCTTTTACAGCTCAGCATATTAATATGGCATTGTGTTTTATGCCTCGTGGTTATACTTTTCTGCTGGATGGTTAAGACCAAGACAAAACAAAATTTGTGTAACAAAAATGTAACTTTTTTTATCTGACAAGGTCAGTCAAATCCCCTCAGGATTTACCTTGCAACAATGTACTGCAGTTTGCTAGCTTTTGTCAGTGTCAGCATCTGGATGAGTCATGACGGTTGCTGATTGGCTTGCTGTCTGTGAAAGCCTGAGAAAACGTTTTCTCTCTAGTTGACTCTTCTTAGGCATGCTACATATTGTGGATCCTTTTCCTCTGTGGCCTCATAATCTATTGAACAGAAAATTTGGAACTACTGAGTTATAGAATGTTATAGTACAGGTTCTCTTATGTCCTGAGTCCTCACTGATCTAGCAGGGCTAGGGCCAACATATTGGCTATGTTTGTAGCCCTTCTTTTTCTCCAGTTGTTTAATCTGCAAACTTAAGTTGTTAACCATGCAGAAGAGAAACTTAATGATATTATTACCCTATAACATAGGAGTTGAGCTTAACATCACTATCATGAATATCAAACACCTTAGACATAACATGGAACTGCTACTTTCCAGCCACTGTGGATATTCTAAACTTTAAATCCTATAGAATGTGAAAGAACGCTTATACCTTTTTACACAGATATGTAAAAATCTAACCATATGCAACATTGTTAATTAACTATTTCTGTTTTGAAAATCTGTTTCATATGCATTGTTATAAGCTACCTTGTTTCTTTTTTTTTTTTTTCTATTTTTTGCTTCTGTTTTTACTCTTTAAAATAAAATAAAATTAAGTTAAAAGGAATAAAATCTGAAGGAAAAATATAAACAATAAAATGTGGTCTAGGTAATTTTATTTTCAGCAACACCAAGATATACATTATTGAGTTCTTTATTCCTTTCAGAAATGAATATGATAAATCAACTACTATTAAGTGCTGAATTCTGATGAGTGTGATGTTGATTGTGCAGTTAGCAATTTGTATTGCTTGTCACAAGTGTGATCTCCGCAGCTTTTTCCTGGTGTTTGCATATCCTGCATAGCTTGCTT